>JANSTQ010148891.1:0-11977 GCA_026167885.1 Bergia puertoricense
CCCCCCGATTATAGGCCCACCCGAAAACCCTTACGAAATTGTATAAGCCCAGGGCTTATAACCGGGATTCTACGGTAATTCGAAAACCTAGCGTGCACGAGCTCGCTTCGACTTCCCGGGTTTGCCGTGTTTTGCATTGGTAGTTTAACAGGTAATGGATCGCAATCCAGCACAAGGGGATCTGCGGTAAGTCAGTTGTTTATTCTTAAACTGTTGTCGTGTTGAAGTTTTCAACGAGATGGGTTTATAAAAACCGAATGCACCACTTTTATATACATTAATACAACAGCGTACACGTTCTGCTTCGAGTGTTTTAGCTGGATCTGCTTGGAAAACTACACTGATGTGGCTGTTGATTCAAAACTTAAAAGGAGGAATATAAAGCACGTGTTAACCACTTTTTCTTCGCCGTTTCTCGATTGACTTTAAAATTGAATAAAATTATTTCGATATTTGGGATCCAGTCTCCTGCTCAGTTCACGTACTGCATGTGTAATTGCGACACCCATCCTTCGCTTTATTTCATCGTGATGTATGTAAGCGTAAATTTTACGACGGATTCAACTGGGATCTAGCATAATCTAGGACGTTTTTGATCATAGAGAGAATTCAACCTCCGGTATAAAAGTTTGATTTTAAAATTCCGTTGTTATTTGAGCCTGCAAAATTATGTAAACATCCGACGATGAAGCTGGCTAGCTCCTTCTTGCTCAGCGAAAATGAAAACGTACATTATTTTTAGCTCATTGAAACCTGTAACACTTTTAAGCTCAGTATTATAGCAGTTATAAACTGGAACCATTCTTCTATTTTTACCAGCACAAACAAAGCAAACTTGACTTTAGAAGAAACTCCACGCGCGACACAGCAAGAATGAATATGAGACCTCATGATGTGACGTCTATTAGGAAAGTGTTGAAAACATCTGGATTTGATCAAAAAACACCAGGAGCTTCTAAGAGGTATTTTAGGGCCTGTTTACATGGAGGTGGGGGACCCGGGTAGGTGAGGTAACCTGGTGAAGTGGGGTAACCCGCCTGTTCATATAATCTCGATCTCTTCAAGTTTTATCTTGATCACGTTTACATGAGAGGTGGGGTACCCCACCGAGGCGGGTTACCCATTCAGCCAGGGCGGGTAACCCGCCTAGGTGGGGTGAGGTTTTGTGAGTATTTTCTCATGCAAACGCTCAAGGAGGGGTAACCCGTCCAGCCGGGGTGAGGTAACAGAGAATTTTGGAGGTTTATATTACAGTGACCAAGCTCGCCAAGATCCAAATTCTAAGCGAAATGACGCAAAGTGGCTTCCCGTTCTTATCCACCTGGCCAGTATTTTCACAAGCGTTATCTCACAAACTTCGAAACTTCCGAAGATGACAATAAATGATTTCGAAGAAGTTGTGTGAATGATTAACTGCTTTTGCCGGCGGCTTTGTGTCATTAAAAATGCCAATAACAAGTAACAATAACAAGCCACGCTGTGAGTTTACCCTGGGGTGGCGGGGTCTTCAAGATTGCATGTAAAGGCGGGCTAGCTTTCGACCACGGTTAGTTGCGCAGACTTTCAGGACGAAAACTAGATAAGAATCTTTCGTCCTCGTTTGTCCCCGTTCGTCTGTTCAAAAAACTTTGGCCAAGTTTCGTCCGGACGAAAGGGGTTTAGTCCGCTTGTGCGACCCGGGCTTAAGCAACTTGTTCATAACGTCTGTTCTTGATGAGCGCTTCACGCACTCAAATTGCCTCAAAATACCCTTAACGTTTTTCTCTCTCGACGACACTATTTTGATTGCAACAAAAAGTATTTTACCCTACTAAAGTGCAAAGGGTTTGCTCCGATTGTGTTGTTATTTTGACTTCTAACTCAACGTACCAATTGGGTTTCTGTAGACTTGCCACAAGTCGACTCACAAGTCACATGAGACGAATTTTCCAAGGAAAGACTGATCCAGGGTTTCTGCCAAGTTGAAGTTAGCTAAAATTAGCGAAGTAAACTAATGGCTTAAAGTAGGTCATTTTAAACAAACAAAAACATGTTTAATTTTAAAGCTTTTTAAAAAAATAAATAGTTCTCTGGAAATATCAAGAGTACATTTCACTCACCATTTGTATGGTGTTCGAATGATACTGTTGGCCCGTGATGTTGAATTCCGATCGTCCTTGACGTGCCAAGATGGGGATTTCGATTTTCTTCGATTTTGAAAATGAAAAGCTTTGAAAACTTTTAAAGGTATTTTCGAAAATAGTTCACTATAGAGCTTATATAGAGAAATTATAAAAAAATTCAAAATTTCACAACTGACGCGTGATTCTCGATATATTTATCGATACCGGCAGGTCCCGTCACCATAACGAGGCTTGCGGACAATAACAAAGGATTTGGGTCTTTTAGTAGTGTAACAATACCTACTTTTAAACCGACATTTCTGATCGAGAAAAAGGTCCGTAGGTGTTGTTGTTGCTTTTAAAATGCGTCCTTTTGTAAATAACCTTAGATTTGCTTGTTTCACACTGTTCAGTCATTTTACGTGTATTTTAATAGTTATGTAGGGCATTTGAACTTTTGAATCCTCAGGTCAAAAACATTGTTCAAATGCTCCGCAAGATCAAATGTGATCAAATGCCCTCAGCCCCAGGATAAGGTAATATAAGTTCAAGACTCGGTTTCTTTTTCAATTTAATATTTTATTTCAACGACTTCACAAGACTCACAAAAACACTGGTAATAAGCGGAATATTGTTTGTGAACAAGCTTGAAAAAAAGTAGTGCAATTTGCAAGTTTCCGTGCCTTTACATGATAACCGAAGTGCTTTCTGACCAGCATTTCAATACAGCGACATGCACTTAATATTAATACATGTACTGACAAATGAACGGTTTATCTGCACACTGAAACAAAACGTTTCGAAAAAAATGGCATCCAGTTAAACTAAATACTTCTCGGTCATTTATCAGCGTTCCTGCCGTGTTTCCCAATGCCGGGAAAAAATAAAATCCTTGCAGTCAGGGAGATGCTTCTCTGGGAAGCGGTACTGGTACAGAAAGCGACATGAAATCAAGACTACCTGTTCAAATGTTCGGCCCTTCTCCTCTAATCAGTTCAAATTCCCGGCCCCCCGGAAACTCCCTGACGTCAAACGCTCGCATCCGGGCATAATGGCCTGTCAAATGCCTGTGGGTTGCCCAGGGGGATGTTAAGGGTTCGAGCTGATGGGTACTTTACTGAACATGTTGAAACAGCAGCACTCGTTTTAAAGACAAAATTTGCATTTACTACCCGGCAATCAGTTAAAACACTTTATCTTAACAAAAATACAGTTTTAAGACCTTATAAAAATATACTTAAATGATACAAATTAATATTTGACCAACTCCTTACTCGTTTTAATCCCTGCCAATCTGACATCTGCTAAATAAATGTAATTTAAAGGGAATCTTTCACGGCTGAATCACTTGATTTGATCTCTTTCCAAAGAATTTTAAAGAAAATGTCTTACTGATTCACTAAAAAGACAGTGATCAATCACTTCTGTTAAGGTTTTAAGCATTTTAAAGCAATTTATCCGTTTGAGTTCCAGCCCGGAAAATATAAGTTGATAACTATAATCCAACTTAATCACCGCCTAAAACAGGCCATTTGTGCCATTAACCTCTTGAAAAACTCAGATTGGCATCTGAGCAGCGTGTGTTTATAGATATTTTAGCCTGAAATGGTCTTTTTGCCAACAAAATATTGAGCATCGCAAAGCCGTGAAAGAGCTCTTTTAAATATGTGCTACTAATAAATTTCGACACATTCGATCGCACATTTATCATGTGCTTAAAGTTAGCCAATCGGCGCGCGTTTTCAGTTCTACCCAAAAGACACCATCCCAAAACGCACTGCGAGGTTAGCAACGATCGCTGTTGTTTTCTCGTTTTGCTAAACAAACGAATTCTGTAAAATGGAATATCAAACAGACAAGTTCTAGTAATTACATTCAACAAAGAAGTTGCTTTTTAGCCCATCTACAACTTAGGCTGATAAATGTATTCAAAGATAATGAGTTTTGATAGTACTTAGAACTGTTTTAAAACCAACGACAGAAATTTAAAATGGCGGCCATTTTGAGACCATCGCGGTGTTCTGGGATGGTGCCATATGATCAACTCAGTCAGGCGTTCCTTACACGCAAGAGCCGATCAACTGGCATGTTATTTGTTATCCACCAAACCACAAAACAATTACTCCATTCTCATACACAGATTTCACACTTGTAAACAAGTAAGTCTTGAAATAGAACCATTTCACTATTTCTACCTGCAAGTGTTAAATACTGACAACTTTAAGCGATGAAAAACCGTATAATTTTATGTGAACTTTGAGTACTTCGCTATAACAAACTGTTTCGAAATTGTTTGAGTATTTCCTGTTTTACAAGTCTTAAAGACTGAAAGATTCACACTTCACAAGAGTAACCAAACCTTTATCCTCGTTATTCTTGGTTATTAGACGTCAAGATAAACTTAACAAATGTTTATTTAAAATAAAATTAATTTAGTACAGATAACAATGTTTGTTGTTCTTTTAGGATATCCTTTCCATTCAATCTTCCTTTGATTTGTGGGATTTTGCCGCCATACCGTTGGACAGATGGACGCCGTTGTGAATAAGTTCTTTGTTCGTCGTTTTCTTGCTGTCTCGTTTGAATGACTTGCCGTGACAAAAGAGGATGATAGCAGCGCATAAGATGTGACCATAAAAGTACTGTGATCTGAAAAGAGCAAGATTTTTTTCAGGGTTGATTCATACTTTTGGGTGGATAGTTGATTTAACTGCTCTTTACGCATCTCTTCGAAGTTAGTTAGATAGACAAGAAAACAGAATCACAGCAAACATGTTAACACATAGGAGGTGAGTAGTATAAAACAAAGGTGAATGGATGGCTGAAGGAAGTGCTACTCGGTCGGTCAGTTAATTAACCCTTTCAGCCCCAAACAAGACATTTTAGGTGCTGCTAAATTTTCTAAACTGTATCCATAGTTTTTTTTTTAAACAGTTTGGGAGAATTTCGCTTTTCGTACAACATAGCTTGCTGTGTGTGATCAATTCCTTAATTCTCATATCCAAACAACTAACTTTGTATTGATATTGTAAGGAGAAAATAAGATGTTGATAAACTACCTATGTATCTCGTATCTCTGAATGTTGCCTGTTTCAACATGGTTTCAACAGCTTACCGATAAAATTGAAGACCCAGGTCGAACCTGAGGGTGTAAAAGGGCAGCGTGTGGTAAGCAATAATTGACACGGTCCACAACCAACCCACAAAGCGGAGAACCGGATCAAAACTCGATGACAGGTTTAACACGAACGGTTTGAACAGTCGTCTGAGCTACAACCAAACAAAGCAACATCAATTGAGCATTTCAACCTCAAATGTGCACAATTCCTTAACTCAATACAATAATCATTGGGAAAACTTTGGGCTTCTTCTCAGATGGTTTGCTAATTGATCAGTCTCTTTATTATTAAAACAAAACAAAGCAAGCTTTTCCCTTCTAAAATCTTGGCTGCGAAATGATATTTCTGACAGGTGTAGCTTGCTGAATTGGCAGAAATAGATATTTTGCCGGCACGGAACAGAAGACTGGGTCCAGTCGTCCCGGCAAGGATTTTGGGTAATTAGTAGTATGAATAGTGGACTGTTGGAGATTTGAATCAGTCCAGGTTCAGCTTGCTACCGCCAACTTTTATTTTAATTGTAGTCCCCTTAACTTTCATGCACTTGTGCATGCGGGTTTGGAGAATACGTTCCCTCACTCCCACAAGGCTTTGGGTTTTCGTATCCGACAGGTACCCGCAGTAGCTTTTCTCTACCTAAGTAATACGGTCATTATCAACCAAAAACATTATTGTCTGAGAGCGAAAATCGAATACATATAATGTTGATCACAATGTAAAGAAAATAAACTGGCTTGAGGCTTTGGCTGACCTACATGCCCAAATATTTACACAGTTGTGTGTCTGAATGGGTAGTGCAGGCAAATGTTTTATATTATTCATTGGTTTATCCATATTTACAATACTGCAATATTGTCTGGGCATCTACTTATCCATCTAATCGTTTAGTCAGAATCATGAATAAGAGTAATGCAGATGCTCCGACCAACCAAAGTTTTATTAAATTTAAGTTGTTAAAATTTCACGACATCTGTAAATTACAAATTGGTCAATTTATGTATTCTTGTAAAAACAATCTTTACCAAACAAATTTCAAAACATGTGCATCCTAAACAATCAAGTACATAATTACAATTTATACCAGAAATGTTAACGCTTTTCATATTGTTCCAGCCAGAACTAAACTTAGACAATTCTCCATCAAGTTTCAAAGGCCAACCTTCTTCAACTCTCTCAAGAATGAATTAGTAAACAGCGTTTCATTTTCCTCATTTTCAACAAAACTAAGACAATATCTTCGCTCTAGTTGCATTAGTTGACACTAATATTTGATAGATTGCAAGCCTGTCATCACTGTCACTCAGAACAATGTAAAATATGGAAGAGGAGGCTTGACAATTTCAATAAGCCTCGTGGTTTCCTATCAGGCCTCCTCGCAACTAGCTATTTTATTTGTTTGTTTGTTTGTTTGTTTTAAAGGAATTTAAACTGCTACTGTAATGATAAATTCATTGTGTGGCAAATAAAGGAAACGAAACGAAAACGAAACGAATTAACATTGATGGAGAAGATAGATGTTCATGAACAAGCAGGGGAAAAGGGCTGTAAGTAGCTGAACAATATTCCCCGCATCATTTTTCCGCGTCTATCAAAAAAGAGGACAAACACTCCTTTTAAACTAAGCTAACGTGAAAAAGGCGGTAACTACAGCTTATGGTCAAGTTGGAAGAAAAGTACGAGGTGTGAAAACGAGTACAAGGTAGGAAAAAAGAAGTAAGCGACGATGGGAATGTTTTTATCAAACGACTAAAGATTGTTGTGATGATAGTAAATGTAAGCACTTTTTAAAAGCTGCAAATGGTGAACTGCTCCACAAGAATGCCATTCAAAACTCCACTTACCTCTCTATCGGCCATGGAAGCAAGCACGACTGAGAAAGCACACAAGTAATATCCTGGGTAGAACCCATGCCACAACGCGGACACGGTGTACACCCATAACGCCCGGTGTGTGGTCACACGATCCAATACTGTCCTGGTGTCACAGATCAAACAAAACGCGCTGGTTAAATATCCATACGTTACACTTTAACGTTTCAATGATAGAATTAAACAAAATGTAAACAGCACCATTCTTCGCCAGAAATATTGATGTGCAGAACTAAGGAGAAGAAAGTCCGATTGTGGAAGTTCTGGCTAAACAAGACACTGCTTCGCAGTTTAACTCTACCAGGCCTCGACTTTTTTTTTACCTCAAATGGAACCAATCGGACTTCATTATATTATGTATTACAATAATAATAATAGTAATAATAATAATAATAACGATAATAATAGTAATAATAATAATAATAATATTCAATGAGGGAATCTAACTCGCATAAGCGGTTTTCAGTAGGGCTCTATACAAACGCTTACAACGTTCAAACTGGCAGTCTAATTTATTAGTCCATAATGAATTTTTTGTTAATTAGTTCATTTTGTTATGTCGTCGTGTAACGTCACAAACGTCACAAACCATATTTGATGAGTTATTGCTTCAGAAAATTACCTTGATGTTGGCAAGATCTATGAATTCCATGGAAAAACATGTAATAAATAACATTATCTTCTAAAGAAAAGTCAATTAGAATCGCATTTGGCGTGGCAGCGAAGACAACTGCATCACCACAATATTAAATTAATTTTTTTTGCAGATAAATTCTACAAAAGGTAAGAAAGTCTCATAGCTGTAGTTCTGACTGTTGTGGAGTTGCATTAATTTGAACACGTCCGGATAAAAAAAAAATAGGTTTGAAAATTTACGCAGCTTATACTACACGCTCCATTAAATAACGTCTAACGAACGCAATTAAGTTATTTTCTAACTGTTAATCTACGAACATAGAAGTTGGATTGTGTTCAATTCACCTAATGCGCTCACCTTCGCAGCCACACAACAGTAAATATATTCCAGTTGTCAATTATCATCTTAATATTCGTTGCGCCCTTAAACAAAAGGAAAGTAAGAACTGATATGAGGGGCGGGTCAGATTCTTTACAAAGGGGGGTGGTGTGCTCAACAATTCATTCTAACAATGGAGGGATCATACATCCTTATTGATGTGGCTGTGGCTGTGGTTGTGAATATGTAGTACTTCTACTACAATAGCCAAAAGACTAAACTAAGGTGTGTGAATACACTCAAACAATTCTCGAAGGGAGTCTAAATCAACTTAGTTTATGTGACAATAACACCTTGAGAACATGGAAATTCAAACTTTTATGGCAGTTGCAATGATTTGCCTTTATCTATCGATTTGTCTTACAGTTTCCTAAATAATGTTTCTTTTCACAAACATAATTGCGTTAAATTGATAAAAATTTTACCGACAGGTTTAGATAAACAAACTAAAGTCATAAGGTAAGGATTGGCGTGGTTGCCAAGACGCTCAATAGTCGGACGAAATTCTGTGATTTTCTACAGTTCTGTAACGTTGTGAAATTTCACAACCAATAAACCAGCACTTGAGGAGATATAGATTGAATCGTTGCAAACATATTCATCTACACTAACATGTATATATTCAAGCAAAAGGGAGGAACCACAGACCACTGGTCAATAGTGACTATGGAGCCACAGGCCACTGGTCATTGGTAACTATGGAGCCACAGGCCACTAGTCATTAGTAACTCTAGAAACATCGGCTAATGGACATTAGTAACTATGGAACCACAAGCCATTAGTTATTAGTAACTATGGAGCATAGCTATGGAACCACAGACCAGTGGTCAATAGTAACTATGGAACCACAGGCCACTGGTCGTTATTAACTATGGAACCACAGGCCAGTGGTCATTAGTAACTATGGAACCACAGGCCACTGGTCAATAGTAACTATGGAACCACAGGCCAGTGGTCATTAGTAACTATGGGACCAAAGGCCACTGGTCGTTAGTAACTATGGCACCACAG
Organism: Bergia puertoricense; assembly: GCA_026167885.1. Classification (NCBI taxonomy): domain Eukaryota; kingdom Metazoa; phylum Cnidaria; class Anthozoa; order Zoantharia; family Parazoanthidae; genus Bergia; species Bergia puertoricense. Next base: position 9,116 of record JANSTQ010148891.1, read on the forward strand.
GCCACTGGTCAATAGTAACTATGGAACCACAGGCCACTGGTTGTTAGTAACTATGGAACCACAGGCCACTGGTCGTTAGTAATTGTGGAACCACAAGCCACTGGTCATTAGTAACTATGGAACCACAGGCCACCTGGTCATTAGTAACTATGGAACCACAAGCCACTGGTCATTAGTAACTATGGAACCACAGGCCACGGGTCGTTAGTAACTATGGAACCACAGGCTATTGGTCATTGGCAACTGTGGAACCACAGGCCAGTGGTCATTAGTAACTATGGAACCACAAGCCACTGGTCATTAGTAACTATGGAACCACAGGCCACTGGTCATTAGTAACTATGGAACCACGGGCCAGTGGTCATTAGTAACTATGAAACCACAGGCCTCTGGTCATTAGTAACTATGGAACAAGAAGCTATTGGTCATTGGTAACTATGGAAACATAGGTGGGTGGTCATTATTAACTATGCCTATGGGCACACAAAATTAATCCCTAAATTGGAGTTACCTCCAGGCAGTTCTGAGAATGAAGAAGTCAAAACAGAAGAAGGAAAAAATGTCCCTAACATTAAAACGCTGTGTTTGCGTATAACGAACTTTATTTATCTATAATGAATGTCAAGCTCAAAACTTACCTCGGTTTTTGTGATATAAACACAAGGGTAGCGGTTCCACAGTGGTTTGCCATTTTTGTCATAGCCACTGAAACCAAGACCTGCTGAGAGGTTGACGCTTGTGGCTGTTTAAGAAAAACTCTGATGGATCAGCCGTGCAATACTAATAAAATGTAATAAACGCCCCAATCTAATGAACGTTGCTTCTACATGCAAACAGAAATGAAACTAAATCATGAAGATTCTTACAGTTAACAAAATAATAATTCTTGCTAAGTTTGAGCTCCCCTTTTACAGTGCAAGGCAACTACTTATTCGCTAGTTGTATTCACCTACATATTAATACCATAAAAACTACTGTTCTACTTGAATAATTTGCTAGAACTTCTTATTTTCGCTGTGCTCGGCTATGATCAAACAAATTTGAAATAAAGCAGCTGTAAACACATCTTAGTTCAAACACAAGTTTTTAGTGAAGAGAATTACAACAATGGCTCGGGATTATATATAATTGTTGTAACAAACTCACTCATTGACCAGGCAATGTAATACCGCAGTCTGTAAACAACAATGCTGATATGAGAATACACTACTCGCCACAAGAATGAATGTCTAGCTGCAAACTCAGGTTCTGTAGAAAAAAAGGAAAATTTTGTCAAACACCTTGGTACTTTAAATGGAGTTAATTACGGTGTTCCCATGTCTTTCATTTTATATAATGTAAGATGAACTTTTCAACAAAAATGAAAACCTCTGAAGACTATTGTATAAAAAGGTAGAATAGTTTAATGATTTATGGTATATGCGTGTCAGATTACAGTTTAGGCAAAGGCTTGCTTCCAGTTACCAGAATTACTGCATCTTTGTTTTTTGCCACCCTAACTATACAAAATCATATATTAAGAAATGTATGGGAGGACTAGAAAAGATATATGTTTGCGTTAATCACGAAAGAAAGCACACAAAGTTGTAAAGTATTTTAAATCCTAACAAATCGAGTTTTTGAGATACCTGTGTTTCGTAGAATGGCAAACACTCCATTAGGCCCACCCAGGGAGAGAAACAAGGCGACGTACAGGATGCTTTCAGCCAGTTTCGCCATGGCTGCTCTCTATGGAGAAATAAGTTATTCTTGATTCAATTCCCGACACCAAATGTCATTTTTAATACCAAACATAAACAAGACGAAGAAGACTTCGAATTATTTCAAGAGTCAAGTCTCCGGCCTTGGGACCAACGTTTTTGCAATCGACACTACCTTCTTAAACAAGTGACTGGTGCAGAAGCAACACCTTCTTAAGTTTTCCCTGCGCTCTCCAAAGCACCGGTCGCTAAGTAAGCATGAGACTGAAGAAAGTTAACCTCGATCAGCACTAAGATTATGTAATGAAGCAATAGGACCCTGCCTTTTGATCATCTCGTTAATGCCGTCACTTCTTAAGGCCTGAGGAAAAGCACGGTAATTTTGAAACTACGTTAATCCGACCACAGGGCTCACATAAAAACTTGCCCATGAAAATTCATCACTTTTCCATGACCTCACATCGTCTTCCAATTAAGAATTAAGCAACATACCTTTCCGCGGTTTTTTTTCAGACAGATTTTATTTTAACGCAACTGTTTCTCATCTTTCAATATTTCCATTTGCGACAGGAAGAATTAAAGAACGGCACGAATTTAAAATTCCACAACTTTTGTGTGCCAAGTCATTTTCTTAAATTCCACGACTGACTTCTCCAGGCTTGGAAAACATATTTTGTGATCCTGGACTACGGCTCGTTAATGCGACCACCTTTGGACTATCCAACCGTTATCTTCCTTATAAATGAGCACCAACCACCTTTGGACTATTCAACCGTTACCTTCCTTATAAATGGGCACCCGACCACCTTTGGACTATCCAACCGTTACCTTCCTTATAAATGGGCACCTGACCACCTTTGGAATATCCAACCGTTACCTTATAAATGGGCACCCGACCACCTTTAGACTATCCAACCGTTATCTTCGTTACTAATGGTCCGTCAACCACCTTTGGAATATCCAACCGTTATCTTTGTTATAATTGTGGGGTTTTTCATCAAAAGAAAATTGTGTTTCGGCTGCCGTCAATCATAGATACCATATATGGAAATACCTGAGGCGAGCCAGCTTCGCGTGCAAATTCGAGAATAATGGTTTCCAGCTATCCACCAGCTCTTCGCTGGCGTGTAGTTTATTTATTTTCGGAAGGATTTAGAGTACA
>JANSTQ010148913.1:0-11976 GCA_026167885.1 Bergia puertoricense
GAGTCGTGGATTTGGAAGAGAGTGTGATATTGGTGTCGTCTGCATACATTCGTGCAGTTGCAAATTTTAAGCAAGCAGGTAGATCATTGATATAAATAAGAAACAGTAAAGGTCCAAGAATGGATCCTTGAGGAACACCACAAGCGATGTTTCGGGCTTGTGAAGTGCTTTTTGCAACCACACAGACTTGCTTTCGTTCTGAAAGATAAGACCTAGAGAGAGAGAGAGAAAGAGAGAGAAAGAGAGTTTAATTCGCCTTCGGCTCGTGTTCCTTCAAAGCACTCCTTTCGTGTTCTTACAAAATCACGCGTGCTTCTATAACTGAACGGCAGAGCGCGCGGGCTCGTTTTCTATTTCTATGATACACATTCATAGTGAGGCGAGAAAAAAAAGTTGTTTACAATTAATAACGCAAGCAAGAAGAACAGCTGTTCTTTGAAGTACATATACGTATTCCAAACCGGAATTTCTTCATGAACAAATTAGCGTTCAAACGTCGGAAAAATCACTTCCGGTTTGAAAAGTGCCGAGCAAGAGGAAGAATGGGCCGGGCATGCGTATTCAGTGACTGATCTTATGCAGGTGACGTAAATTGGGACAGTTAGCGACAGGAACTCTGGAGCGTTAAACAATGAGTATACAGCCTTTTAGTTTGTATTTTTAGGTAGGAAGTTGATTTGAAAGAAGATTTATTCGGAAGTCAGTGAGGTTCCAAAAGGAATGAAATAATATGCCCATAAATAGTTATGTATATAATCCTTCAAAAGTACCATGTTCATATACAGATGTGTGTACAGAACCCGGTTTAAGTTCAAAGGCTTTTTAAAACGACTTTAAACTAACTTAAATCTAGCCAGCCAGAATACTTACTTAATAACAATTTTTCTCTACCGTTTCCAGAATTTGTCCAATTTGGTGCACGTTTTGAAATCTCCGATCTTGACGCCTTCAGTCGACATTGCCCAGCGTTTGATAAACTGCGGAAGGTGGAAGTGTCTACTGAACGCCGCCAATACACACTAAAAGCACCAGCGACATTTATACAATGCAGAACAGTAGTAACTTAACCGATACCATATCGTTGTTAGATATTGTATTTGGAACTATGTACTCGGCGATTGTGCTGTTCGGAAGTATCGGCAACGCTCTGGTGGTTCTGGTAGTGTGGAGAACTACCTCGATGCACACTACAACAAACTATCTCTTGTCCAGCTTGGCTTGCGCTGACTTGGTGACACTCGTCTGGTGTCCGGGTATCTACGAATACGCCTTGTCCGATGTACACCCACAAGGGGTTACTGGTGACTATATCTGCAAGTTCTTTACAGGCAATGCCATTCAGGCAGTCACTATGAATGTGAGCGTCATAACTTTGACACTGATCGCAGTTGAAAGATACAATGCACTGGTGAGGCCTATGGTCACTGAAGCAAGATTAACCAAGCAAAACGTCCGTTACGCAATCGTGCTGACATGGTTCATTGGTGTCGTCTCCTGTATTCAGGACTTCGCGTACACTTCCTACAGCAAAACATTGGGCAAATGCAGTAGGCCGTGGACTTTAGATCAAGCACCTCAAAGAAAATCACATATTTTCACAACCAGTGTGTTTCTAATAATAATTCCACTTTTGATCATGTTATATTGTTATTTACAGATCATGAAAGGTCTCTATCTCACCAAGACTGTGTTCTCTCAAGCGGCATCGTCGCAGAATCTCAAGCAAGAGAAGAAAAATCTTGCAAAGCTTCTACTTTCAGTGACAGTGGTTTTCTACATCTGTTGGTTGCCATTCGGGATTTTTATGATTTACGTCGCGTGCACAGAACCCCAAGGAAACGGACAAACGAAGCACGGGCTTTTCAACATTGCACATAGAATAGTTAGATTCTTGCTGTTTGCGAATAGTTCTGTCAACCCTTTTCTTTATGCATGGCAGAGCTCAAATTACAGAGAAGGATTCAAGAGGTTTGCAAAGTGTGATTACAAGATGGCGGGAACACGATACCTACTTCGTGCAGTCCCAAACAAAAAGAATCTCGAGATTCGAGAAGAACACGTATGAATGGTCAATCTACAGATAAAACAAACTCTTGCACCGGACAATTAGGCCGCGACTGGCACTCGTCCGAATCAGTTGAAAAAATTTCGTCTTTTACTCAAAGTTCAGTTTTGTCTTACTTCATACTCCTATTATCTTGCACTGAAGCGATGAGGGAGATACTTTACTCGTTCGATGGAGGGCTTTTGATTCTAAATCCCACGCTCTAACAGGCGAATCTTTGTTCACATTTTTTCCCATCAGAGGAGAGCGTGCTCCAGTTTCTAATCGAGCTACAAAAAACGTCAGCTCAAAGTATTGAAAAGGTTTTGCAAGAAACTCGTGAGCAAATATGAGACCACTGTATTGTGTTTTTGGGAAAAAATCGAAATTTTACAAAAAAACCCATTGCTCATTAACGCTTTTGCTACAAACCTGTTTTGCGTTTTATGCAAACCGATTTCTTTTTAGAAATTGTATATAAAGAGCTGAAAAATTCGTCGATTAGTACGTTTGACAAGCTTTTCAATTCCTATTTAGTATGATTCCTTCTGTACGTAAAGTTGAATGCTAATGAAGCAGAATGTAACAATGACGTCAGCAGACTCGTCTATTGGAATAAATAATAAAGCTATTCTGTTTTTTGAGTTTTCAGTTGATTTTATTTACATTTTCTTAACTACAGTTGGCTCCCGATAACTCAAACCTTCAAGGGAAGTGGAAAAAGGTTCGACTTATCGAGGGTAAAATTATAAAGAAAATAACTCGAAGGGAAAACAAAATTACTTCGAGTTAGCGCGAGGTCCGAATTACCGCAGGTTAGAGTTAACGGGAGTCAACTGTATAGAAACAGGTATCTCGGAAGTATTTTCATTTTTCAGAAAATATAACAGAGAAAATCTCAGTTTATCCCATATACCCTGTCTACTTTGGGGATAAAACCGGCGTCTTTTCAGCAGAACGGTTTACAGTGAATCCGATGACACTTTGCACAAGCTAAAATCCCTGCGCTGAAAGAGAATACTTTGAATCCGATGACTCTACCAACTTAGACCTATTGGACAATCCATATCGACGTCATTTTTGAAATTACATTTTTCTCATCAGCATAAAAGAGTTGAAAAGTTGAACTTCACCCCTATCACAAAAAGTCCATAAACCAGTAGGGTATAACACAGTTAGTACTCAAATGGAACGCACGAATTATTAGAACTGGTCCTGGTCAGACTGGCCCTGCTCATGCAGTCATGGATCTCTCCTGCTCCAGTCGGCCAAAGCGCGGGAATTTGGTGAGTTGTGGCGGGAAAATTACGCGCGCACGCCTTCTACAACACTTCAGTATGGGACAAGGTCGCGCGCTCGAGAGGTTGAGTAATTTCGCTTAAATAAGGCTTTAAACTTCGAAATTTTTAGACATTGAAATGGCCATACGTTCGCTGTAAATTGTGAAGCATTTTAATAAAGCCTTATTTCCCCGAAATTGTTCAACTTATCGTGTTTAAATTTTCAGTAAGTACTAGCTGTGTTTTGCCCTTTTGATTTATGGACTATTTTGGTGTTAGGGGTGCAGTTCAATTTATCCTAATTTGTCCAAATTTATGCTAATGAGAAAAATATCTACAGTGACGTCAATCTGGACTACCTTGACGAAGTGTAAAGAGTGTGCTCGCGATTCAATCAGATCCCGTTTTCGTTCCAAGTATTCAGATAGAACTAACGAGTTGTGAAGCTCAACAAACTTCAAAAGGAGTGTAAAAAGCTACTTTGTTTTATGTTAAATAAACCGTGACCATATGCACATTGTTTTGATTTACGTGTGAGCCCAAATGTTTCTACTGCACAGCTGTTCATTTCAACCTTCTGCATTTCAATACACTCCTTTCAAAAGGAGTGTACAAACTGTTTGTTTTATGTTGAACAAACCGTGACCGTGTACATTGTTTTGTTTTACGTGTGAACCCAAATGTTTCTAACTGGTTAGTTGTTCATGTGCATTTCAATACCTTTTGTGTTTTGTGCAGGGTCAAGGCCAGCACACAAAAGAGATAAAGATAAAAAAACCTACAACAAAGAAACTGGCCGAAATTCATAACCAGTTTGCTTTATTAATTGTTCCAAGGTCCCATTCTATTTTTATACTAATTTGCACATAATCGAAGCATACTCTCATCCGTTTGAAAAATAAAACAGCATTCCAGATTATTATGCAAATTTTTCTCCACAACACGTTTCCTTTGCTACAACGGATTCATGAACAAGTATAAACGCTCACGAATAAGGTATATTGTCCCGATATCACCGATAGAGTAAACAGAGCCTGATATTAAAAGAATAGTGGGTGTATTAAAAGTCTGGGCCAAATGGAGATAAAGTCGGTGAAAGTCTGCAAGTTTTAAACTTGCGTTCAACTTGCCCTTTTGTTCGCTCACCAACTTGCATGGACCTGCATTGACTTGCATGGACCTGCATTGACTTGCATGGATCTGCATTGACTTGCATGGACCTGCATTGACTTGCATGGACCTGCATTGACCCGCATGGACCTGCAATGACTTGCATGGACCTGCACTGACCTGCATGGACCTGCACTGACCTGCACTGACCTGCATGGACCTGCACTGACCTGCATGGACCTGCATTGACTTGCATGGACCTGCATGACCTGCATGGACCTGCATTGACTTGCATGGACCTGCATGGACCTGTATTAACCTGCATTGACTTGCTTCAACTTTAACTGAGCTCAAATTTGAACGCAAGTCGATGCAAGTTCTCCTCCAGAGGCTAAACGAATGCGCAAGCTGAACTCAAGTTTGAAGGTCAAACCCTGTACTGACTTGCATCGACCTGCATCTCCGTTTGGCTAGAGCATAACCGGATATTATGTCTCGGGGTTTTGCACCCTCAACACAACTGGCACAGAGGTGCAGGGGATCATTCCCACTTCTGTTATCACCATGGAAACAAAGTGTGATGGAGTGACGTCATAAACAAGATTTAGTAAATTGAGAGCGTTGACTTCTCTCCAGTCTGTCAGCACATCAGACTGGCTGTGCCTTGCGAGGGGGACTAGGTCGTCTGGATCACCTAGTGCGAGAAAAAACAGAATTACATTTAGCACCAGTCTTCCTCGGCTGGCCTGACCACGAGAACAAAGGCCTGAAACTGGTAGCAAACGCCGAGTCCCACAGGAGGCAATTATTCATCCAGACAACTACTCTACTCAAACTCTACAATATATAAATCGGCAAAAGCTTTCTTTTTACATTCCCTCTATCTACAGGGTTCTTCCCCTAATCCCAATCTAAAATTTAAGGACTTTTTGAGGACTTTTCATAGTACATTTAAGTCATTTTTATGGACTCGCGGTACAAGCATGTTGCACCCAAATACAAGAAAAAAGCATCCTAAAATCTAGCAAAATAGCTTCTGATTTAAAGGACAGCAAAGCAAAGTTTGGTCTATTTATTAATATATCGGAGGAACTGAGCGTTCTTTCCACAGAAATTCTCACTTGCACACAACTGACATATATAACACTATGTCGAGCAAAAAATACAAACTTCAAAGTCAAGCAGCAAGATGTAAATTTTAAGGACTTTTGATGGACTTGGGCATTTTTTTCACGTTTTTTATGGACTTTTGAGTACTTAAATTTTGTAAACGCAAATTTAAGGAATTCCATGGTTTTTAAGGACTCGTATGAACCCTGTATCAATTGTCCACAAGGACACTCGGTGAATTATTCAAGACATGTAGAATGAACGGTAATCGTCTGGTTTTAAAAGTGACATGTTCTATCCTTCAAGAGAAGCTGAATGAATGGTCGCTTTGTGGTATTGGACAACACGGTTCAAAAGTTAGGACATTCTTTGGTTTTTTGCAGTATCGTTTTTAGCAGGAAAGGAGTTTTAAAATACGTTTTTTAAAAACTGCGAACTGTCAAAAAACTCGTACATCTCGCAGTTCGAAGCACACGAACTACTAAAACATTTTTGACATTAACAGTGTAATCTTCACTTTTCTTGTCTTATTATTTTTAGATTAGCTTAGGGATTAAATTATATTTTCCTATTTGTAATGTACGTTTTAGCTTATTTAAATTAGTTTCCGGAGCTATTCGAAATTTGTATTACCTCGTCCTAGAACAGAATCTCTCAAAAACTGTTTCAGTTATAACGGTCCAAAGACCAAGAATAATTTACCTGCACACTTGCGTAAAATTGAGACTCTTCAGTCTTTTAAAAGTGAGATCAAGTCTGTCACGCTGCTTAGCAATAATTAATACTATAGCTTATTTTTAAGTGATATTTAATTATATATTCCTGAATTTTTATCTTTTCATCTGTATTATTATCTTTACAGTTTTTTTGTTATGTTATACAGGCACGATTTACAAGTAAACCAGCCTAGATGGCTGTTGTGACTTTCGTGGATAAATAAAGGTTCTGTTCTGTTCTTTAGACAGGGCTCGCCTGAAAACCAGTTTTGGTTGACTTGTGCCTTCCTGCATAAAGATAGTTTTTATTGTTTATTATCATCATTATTATTTTCAATTAAGAAACTTACCCAGCTCATTGGATACAAATGAATCCGTCTGCACCCTGTCACAAAACTTGTACGTCTCGCAGCACACCAGCACAGGTACATTGTAAGAGTTGGCCATCATGGCGATCATGGAAGAACCAACACGTGACTTGACGTAACCGTTAGCGAGTAACGCATGCGCACCCAAGAAAACTTTAGATACCTTGAGACCGGAAGAAATCAAATCAATTTTCAGAAGTGATATTGCAGGAGTATTCAAGGAGTATTCACAGTGTAACAAAGGAGTTTTCAAGGAGTATTCACAGGGTAACAAAGGAGTTTTCAAGGAGTGTTCTTATCAAGCTTACATTGGTTACAAAGTGTTTTCATACATCACTCAACCCATAGCAACGTTAGGCAGCAGCTACTGTATTTCAAGTTGTCTTCCTTCCCCTTAACAACGAAATCATATTTAAGAGCTGGTGCATATTTATTCGCAATTTTCCGGCGCAGTTAAAATTGCATTAAGTTGATATAATTTTCCCTCATAGCAAAAATTCAATGACCTTTCATGGAGTTTTGGCAAAATTCTGAATTTCAAGGGTTTTCAAGCACCCTTGAAAACGGAAACTGGATTAATTAAGAACTTTTCAAAGAGTTCAAAGACTGTTGAATTTGTAAAATGACCACAAAAGGAAGAGGTAATGCAAGGTTCGTAATCTCTGGGACTTTTCAAATTCCACGATTTTCCATGACCTTTTTGTGTTTTCCATGACCTTTATTTTCACAAAGGCTTATACATTGGTAACATAAAAAAGTTATTTTTTGGCCCCGACTTATAGTACGAGTCGGCTTATACACCGGATTTACAATATGTGAAAATATCTCTGTTTTGCTATTTTCAAGCATAGTTGATGCTTGAGGTGTAAAGTGATTGATTTCGCATTAATTTGAAATATGCATAATTCAGTGTTTTTCTCTAAAATTTTAAACCGAAAAACTCAGTTCTATTCATTTTCATGACCGAAGCTAAAAATCCCATGACCGAAAATAAAATTCCATGACTTTCCAGGCCTGGAAAACAAATTTCAAAAATTCCACGATTTTCCAGGTTTCGAACCCTGTTAAATACGCCTTACTCCACTGGACCTCTTACATTTTTCCCCTTCCATTTTCGGGTGTTGCGTATTTTTGTGTATTTGTATTTTTGTATGTTGTCTCGTAAGATGTTCTAATAAAACCGACAAAACAAAAATAAAATTACAGCACGATGGTGCTTTATTATAAAGACAAAAAGATAAAAGGTTCATACTTGACCTCCGAGCACAGCCTACAGCCAATTGGAATAACCTATATGTTGGTGACAGACGACCACACTGGGATTACCCTACCCTATTCAAGAAGTGTATCGGTTTTTCAGTGGGTTCTTTAAAATGTCAAGAGACTAGAACATCGGCTTTCAACTGCGAATGTGCTGAGGGGAAAAATTGGTTCTCTGCGATATTCAATTATCGGTAGAAATAATCCGTTACGAAAACAGCACGTGCTCACCTCTTTCATAGCATAAGACACCGCACTAATAAGAACATAAGAACATCTGATATCATGTTTTACTAATCTTCGCAGACATTCTCTTCCTGTCAGGAGAAAAACAAAGCGAATTAAGACGGTCTGCTTTATTGCTTGCTTTTCCCACTAGCCTGATTGTGGCGCCAATTGTCAGAAGTATGGATGTAATTTCAACTGTTAAAACCTTCCTTGCACTGGCATCTGACGCAGAAGTTGATTAAAGGGGAGACAGGAGCGTATTATTTCAGTGTAAATCGAGAAATGGAGACAGAAGCATAAACGGAAAATAAAAGGCAGTGGAGACACTAGGAATGGAAGGCTTCCTTTTCCTTCCACCAACAAGTCTACTTCCGTCGACTTTCCGTACCTTCCATCTCAGTGTAAGCCAAAAACAAATTAAGAAGCGGAAGCAGGTTTGAGCCAAACACAGCTGCCATATTGCAAGTGAGTACAACAACACAACAACATACAAACGTGGCTTTTGCCCTGTAAATCTGAAATCCGCTTCTGCTTCTGTTTACTTTTGGTTAACAATGGAACGTGACGTTCTTCATCTTCTTCTGTTTTGGCTTACACTGGCAAAGCAAAAGCGTAAGAATTTGGTGAGTTATGGCGGGAGAAAATGCACGTGCGCGCTTTGTGGCGAGTTATGGTGGGTAAAATGCACCGTGCGCCGTGTGGTGAGTTATGACAGGAAAAAAATGCACGCACGCGCCTTGTGGCAAGTTATGGCAGGAAAAAAATGCACACACGCGCCGTGTGGTAAGTTATGGTGGGAAGAATGCACACGCGCACCTTGTAATGAGTTGTGGTGGAAAAATGCATGCGCGCACCTATGGTGAGTTTATATGTAGGGGAAAAATGTACGCACGCGCCTTGTAGTGAGTTATGGCGGGAAAAAATACACGCGAACGTCATGCCCTTTTCATTAACAACTGCATGTGCCTGGACCAGTTATCTCGAGCAAGCCAGAAACTGAGAAATGGAAAGTGCCCTAGGTGTTATGGTAAAGGCAATGGATAAAGTACTGAGATGGGCAATGAAACAATTATTAGTTACAGTACCTTCAAACTTTGGTCTTGAGTCAACTACTATTACTCTAAACTTCTTGCCATCTTCATGAGCATCTTTTAGCACTTTCAGTATTAATGAAGAACTGAAAAGTAATTGAAAATTCAGGTGTGACAAAGGAAGGCAAAGTTTAGCTATCGTGAAGATGACGAACAGAATATCAAACAAACACAGACACAAAAAGTCATGTAAAAGAAAAGTTCGACAACACTGTGAACTATTAAAGGCAACTGCAACCAAAAATTGTCAAGGCATTTCGGTTTGAAAGTTTTCATAAGTTTAGTTAGTCAAGTTTGTGCTTGTAAGTTTAAAATAAACATCAGATTTTTTCCTCAAAAGGTAACGGAACTACAGTAGCAAAAATTGTTTTCTAATATTGCACAAATTTCATCAGTTTACCAGTACTAAGCAGAAGCAAAATTAAAAGCGAGTCAACTTACAAAGCATATGTCAAAATGACGTCACCATCGTTTATTTTACTCCTTGCATAGCTCTTTGAGATTGCTTCTCCAGCAAGAAATATTTTCTCTTTGATAAAATTGTCCAAACTGCTGATCAAATCCTTTTTTGCCTAAAAGGTAAAGATACGTTAATAACAGTTTTGCGGTCCACAGTTTGTATTCTAAACTGTAACAGTAACCTGCTAGTACAAAATAGCAGGCACTCTGGCTGACTTGTGACACAATTTTATGGCCACCAGAATGCCTGTAGTAGTAGATACATACAGTATCCTTTCCTCCCCATTCACTAACCTTGGACTCTGGAAGGTCTGGTGGTGTATGCGTAATTTGCCATTTCAGATGCTTTATAGCATTCCCCATACTCACAGACAGAGGTCGGCATTGAGTTAGGAAACTATAATTGAAGGGATAATACAGTTGTTACCCTTTGAGGTGGACTGAAAACTATCAGTGAGATGTAAAGAATATTACTTGGCTGTGCCGAGATAAGATGATAGACCTGACTTTAATTGAAGAAAGATAAACTCCAAGGGTAATAAGTGATCACTGCGAGCATCAACTTATGAGCATTTAAACACAGCACTATTCTGTAAGCACAAACAATCGATAATCAATAATTACAAAATGATGCAAAACCAAGCTGATACCCTCATAAATCTCATGAGCATTTCCAGCAGTAGCCAAGTTTTTGAGAGCACTACTAAATCTGAAAGAACATCCTTAACTAAAGACCAGTGAATGATTGTCTTTAATGTCCCAGGCTTACCTGATGTTTGGTTTGATTTTTGCCTCCAGATCCCTACAAAGTTCCTTTTGTGGAGGAGTACTATAATCTGCAATTACCTGAAACCCAACAAGGCCACATCAGATTGAGTTGGGCATTAGGTAACAGTAGGTTACTCCAACAGCACAAGGCAAAGTAATAATGTTCGTAAGTTGGATTAATCATGAGAAATGCTCATGACTACGTAATCGGTGCAAAATGGAAAACACTGTCCTCAACAGCACAGCGGAACATCTCTACAGGCAAGAGGATAATACTTTGGGGTTCATGATCTTTTGATTTTTCGAAATTCCATGACTTTGTTTGACCTTTTCCATGACCTTTATTGTTGTTTATTGTCCATGGCCTAATTTTGACAAGTTTGTTCTTAGCATACCAAAAACTATTTCCAATTTGAATATTTCTAGCACACTAACCCAAAATTTTCAGAATAGAAAATAGGTAACATTTACAAAATAAAGAAACTTATTTACTAATACCAGTATAATCTCATGGGAAACTACCGTGGTTTTCTGTATGTAAATTAAGACTTCAAGCTTAAGTTTTTTTCTTGATCAAAAATATAAACTGACCCATAAGAATTTTTAATAATATATACTTTTTATTAGAAAGTTATCCTTTTTCTAAGAATTTCTATGACCCAAACTGAGACTCTATGACCCTCGAAAACAAATTATTTCTTGTAAAATCCCAAGACTTTCAAGGTGTTCTATGCCCCATACAAACCTTGGTATTAGTGAGAAAGTGACTTGAAGGAAGGATGATTTTAGTTTTGAGTTTGCAAGAGATTCAAGGGTTCTTGTTCTCGTTATTGAGAAATGACTACAACATATTAAAATAACTCAAGGTGTATGTAATTACTGCAATCTGATTGGCTCCTCTATGCAGTCACTTTTTCAATATAGACCCCCTGTGATGAAAACAATCCAAATTGCATCTTCATTCCAAAATCAGGTTGTTTTGAGAATTAAACAAAATGTAATAAATGTTTGGAAGTTTTAAATGTTGCACAAAGTACATCAACTTACTTTTTTGAATGCAAGCAGAAGGGCAACACAGCGAGCATTTGATCCACACACAATCCCTTTAGCATACTGCAGTCCAAGTTTGATAATTGCTGGATGAATGTTGCCAGCACAGCCCAAACTAAAAGTAAAATACTAAATGATTATTAAGCAATTAAAAACATTAGAATCATTATTAAAGTCTTGCTATATGCTATTCTAGCACACTGTAGATGAGAGGAAGTAAGGATACAAAATCAATATCTACAGGGGTCCAAAGTTACTAGTCTACTGTAAGGGAGGGAATAAGGTTCCAAAGTCACTTGTCCACAAGGGAGGGGATAGAGTTCAAATTAAAGTCACTAGTCTACTGGGGAGGGAATAGAGTTCAAAAGTCACTTGTCTACAGGGGAGGGGATAGAGTTCAAAAGTCACTAGTCTGCTGGGGAGGGAATAGAGTTCAAAAGTCACTAGTCCAGAGGGGAGGGGATAGAGTTCAAAAGTCACTAGTCTACTGGG
>JANSTQ010148935.1:0-11974 GCA_026167885.1 Bergia puertoricense
CTGAGTACTCTCTGTACATACTACGCTGATAATGTTGAACGACTTCCCCTTCTCAGGGCCGGCGGAAGCTCAAAGACATTGTGGGGGCGGAGAAAAAAAAATCGCGCGCAAGTTCTTTTTCCTACGGGGGTTCCAGCGGCATGCTCCTCTGGGGGACAAGTAGCAAGTGTGTGTTGCAGGAAAAAAATCATTTCTTGGCCCGAGAATTGGGAGGGGGGCTGGCCGGCCTTGCTTCTGTGACCCAGAAACAACTGAAATTTCATGGCATACTACACTTGCTATCCTGGCTCCCCTTCTTAACTCGTTTTATATCGATATATAGAAATGAAACCGATGTAAACCTTCGTGGATGTAGATTTTCCCAATATGTTGTAGATTGCATCACAACAAATCGTTTTTCAAAAATAAATACTAAAACAGCAATGAAACTGCTCATCATCAGTATTCCTAAAATATATGCAAATCTTCAGTTGTTTTTGGTTCCACTGAGACCACAGTGCAAGCTAAAGATGTTTCTGAAATTTTATTTAATTACTATTGGAGTTTTGAAAATTAATAAAAACTCGCAAAAGGCCAAACGCCAAACAGCCAATTGATGACATTTACTGAATCACATCCGTCCGCACAATCAGATTGGAACTGTTCTTTCAAATCAGTTACTTACATTACTGAAATTCTTTTTTGATTGACGCTTCTTCTACCGAGCCCACAGGGAACCCACTAAGGCGCCTTGCTACAATTCAGAGGCCCAGTTATTTAACTGAATCATGAAAGATCGGTGTACTGAACTTAATTGTACTGAAGGGATAAATAGTCAAGGAGTGAGGCGTGCGAGAACCTTGAAAGTGTGTTATTTTTTATCATCTGTGCACTATGGAGAGATCAGGTACGACCAAAGGATCCAAAAGTCATTAGCCTCCCCGGAGACTATTATTCTACCTGGAGAGAGAGGAGAATAATAGTCTCAATGGGGATGCAAGGCCGTGTGGACATTGTCGATTCTAAGATTGGGGACCAAACCAATCCACCATACCGAAAAAGATGGCGGCTGTACATTGCGAACCTAACGCAGCGAATAGGTGCACACGGAAGACCATTGTTTTAAGAAACTTGTCCATGCACTAACAACATTGTGTATGCCAGGTTTGAAGTTTTTAAATCCTTTCTGTACGTTTTTATGAGCGTTTTCAGGTTTTTCGCGCGCTAGGAGTTATGGGTAAATGTACCAGTCGCCATCTTTTTTGTTACGGTCAATTGCTTTTAGTGCCCAGTCCCATACGTTACCACATGAATTCTGCAGCTCGCGAGGAAGAAAGATGGCGCGTCGCTCGACTCAACTGTTTATCGGAAGACTGCCTTTGGAGGCAAAGCAAAGGGACTTAGAGAATGTGTTTCTCAATTATGGTAGAATGCTGAGATGTGATATTAGATATGGTAAGTATTTGTTCCCGATTTTGTGATTCATAGCGTAAAATGTTGGATGAAACTCGCGGTAACTGCTCGTTAAACACGCGGCTCGTTCTGATTCTCATTAATAAACCAACTTGAATTCTCTCTCTTTGATAGTTCCTGCGGCATGGCAATAATCTTCAATCCCTATATAGTGTTTTGTTTAAAAGTTTAAGTTTGTGTGGCTACGTTTACTTTCATGTCGAGTCAGCAACTAGTTAAAATTTTATGAGTCGGTTTAGTGAAAATTTGGTTTATCGCCCACCTTCAGGCATCAAGGTGTGTAATTATTCATGAATTGAATGCAATGCAAAGAGATCGTTCACATTTCGATCAGGTGTGCCACACAAAGTACATACCTTTTAAAAATAAGTTAACTACTGGCTAAATCTGCTTTTTCTACGTGGAAAAACTTCATGGTCAAATTAAAACATTAATCCAGGTGTCCAGATTTTCGAGTCGATCAATTATTCATTCTAATTCTTTATTTGGTCAAACCGCTTTTATACTCACCATCTTCGTTCCAATTTATAGCTGTCAGGCTCGACATCAAGAGTTTTAGATCACCGGCCCATCAGATCAGTAAAATTAGAAACTTACCAACCAAGCATGAAAGTGAAAATTTTGGTTCTTTGTTAACCTTCCCGTTAGGCGTAGACTGCAGTTTCATCTAAATTGCTGGTCCCATTGAGTCACTAGTTTTCAAAAGTTTCTGGCCTATAATGTCCCAAAGGAGTAAAAATGTGCTTGGGTCATCTGGCCAGCATTAATGTTGAGCCCAGGTTGTGCATCGATGTTTTGCACTAGTAGTTTTATAGTACCTACAGAAATCGTAACTATGCATGTGGTGTCCCAGAGGTAATCTGCCATTATGAAGCACTTGAAGTTTGAGCATCAGTTGATAGTCAGTGTTCCGGGCTGCATTGGGACTGGAGTAACACTGTTCATTTTTAGCAGTTGTATGTTTCCTGAGACATGTAGATTTTTAAACATACTAACAGGTCGACATTTTAGTTTTAAATTCTAATGTTAGCTATTGTCTGATTGGACTGTCTTTTCTCATGATGAGTGTTGAGAAAGATAATTTAAGATGCTGGTTTGTTTTGTCTAGATAGCAGAATAGGGCCTCTTGTTCAGCTTAGAAACAATTTATTACCACAACATGTAGTTCAAACTGCTTTATGACATCATTGCAACCATTAATTGTTGGACTAATTATTATCTGAAGTTAAAGGTAGTATCAGGCTGGAACTTAAAATGCAGCAGTTGATTCAGAGATTCTTTTTGTGCACTGTTGTACAGGTCTAGCCTCGCTGCAGAATGTTCAGTCTTTCTTTTACAATTCATTCAAAGATCTTGCAACATTCTTTCTGAACTTTATATTTAGATTCTTATTTCATAGCATCTAATTTCACTTTTTTTGTTGGCATGAAAGAATTAGAAAAATTTACGATGTGAAAACTTAGTGTGCCAAATTGTAAAATAAATATATTGAACAATATGTTGTAGTTTTAAGCATAAAGAATTCATTAATATGCAAAATTTTGGTGTTGTGAAAGTAAAACATAATATGGTCAATGAACTGATGTTATTTGTTGTTCTTTATGCACTTGTTGTAACTCTGAATAATCAAGGCAAAGGAATGGGTAAGTAAGAGTTGACTTCCACCTGCATGTAGAAACCCTTAACTTCCTAGAATTTTTGAATGAAAAGTATACCATATTTTGCTGTGTAAGTAAGAGTTAACTTCCACCTACATGTAGAGACTGTGGACTTGAACCAAGAGTTTTTGAATTGGAAATATATAGTTTCAGTTTTGACCAAGTGTATTTAATAATAGTAATAATAATTTATTGTTATAGTACCTTTGTTAAAACACTATGAAATTAAAGCTTGGATATGTAAATCTGTTAATGGTTTAGTGCTGTTAACAAACTATAAAATACTAGAATTACAATACAATGAATTGCTTACCAGATATATGTTTACGTGCGAAGTGCTTGGGGAAGTGTAGATTTGATTTGATACATAATATTTTGGGAGGATTCAAACTATAGCTGTATTTTTGTCTCCTTATAAATTTTCTATCTGAAAATGTTCCTCCCCCCCTTCCCCCTCCCTTCTAACATCCATCTAGAAACATACCAAACCCAATGGGCCAATTCGGAATTACGCTTCAGTTCCTGCAAACAATAACATGATGTCGAGATCAGGTGCCAAGTTTCCATACATTTGCTGTATTCTTAGCATCTACCCTCGACTTCAAGTTATTGTTCACTTGAATTGAAGTGTAATTCAGAAATGGGCTATTTAGCAAAACTCTGTACCAAGTAAACTAACCATGTATCTGATACCTTTCTGTTTGTTTTTACAGCTTATGGCTTTATTGAGTATGATGATCCTCGAGATGCCGAGGTGAGAAGCTTTACTCTATTCTCTCAAGTCATCAATCCAAATGGCCCTATAGTATCAAAGTATTGACAGCAAGAATTAGAACATTTTGTATCAAAAAGTTTCCAGTCGACATTCAATTTCAACTTTAAAAATGATAATTAAACTTTATCTGCTCCGAACTGCAGCAAGAAAAATTGTTTTTGAAAGTGTCATTTTACGTGTTTTTGTGTCGTTCGACTGCTATCTTGTAACTCTGCCGTGGAGCAAACTGCTAAGATTACAAAGAAGCGATGGGTTCACAAGAAGCTTTGGTGTGGAACCCAAAATGTGTTTCCCATAAGAATTGAAATCCTATAGCCTAGGTAAGTGGTTAAAAGTTTGGCCCATCACTGGCTTATTTTTACAGTCCTCCAGTAAAGTTCATTGCCTTGTCCTTTAAGTTGGGGAAAAGTGCTATTTCCATTCCCATTTTTGAAACTCATTTTTAATGGTGAGGTCAAAGTTCAGTTTCAAATGTGTTCCACCTCAATGTTTAGGATGCCATGCGAAGTGAGGATGGCAGGAAAGTGATGGGTTCCAGGATTGTGGTAGAGTGGGTGCGTGGCAAGACACAGGACCAACCTGTGCGACCCGTAAGTATATATTAAGTCCAAACAAAAGTATATCTCATTATCTGTGGTTCTGATCACCTGACGAACCCTTACTTTTTATCTGCAAATTGCTGACCTTTTTTGCCCGTTTGCCTTCCTTTTTTTGAGTCAAAAGTTTTTCAAAAACTTAACACCAGACATGTTTCAATACTTATTAAACTGTGACTTCTGAAGGAATGAGTACACTCTACATGCAGATCAAATTACTCCTGCTTGTCTTCGAGGCTGTGGTATAAAAATAAAATTTTGTTGCTATTTTTTTTAATTTGGTCATGAACACAATAAATTGTTAACAAAAAAATGACAAATTTATACAGACCAACCTAACCTAATTTATCAAGGAAATGTGACAGGAGCCACAGATGTCCTTTTATTTGGCCTAATACAAATAGCTGTACCATACAAGGGAAAGGTTAATTAGCTTTAACCCAAAGCTAACATTGTTACTCATGATTTGGCCTGGCTTTATATACATTTAGTATTTGGCCTGGCCTTAAAATTGTTAGTTATTCTATCTACTAACTTTTAAATAATACATTAAGTTTATTTTGACACTTTTTTACTTTCAGATGGGAGATGAATGTTTCAGATGTGGTAAGATGGGCCACTGGGCCAGGAACTGTAGTGAGCAAAGAGGTATGGATGTAGCTACAACCATCTAATTGGTTGGCATAGACAGTGACAAAATCAGCAGACACACAGCCACTTGAGTGACTGTGTTAGCTCAACTGTGGGGCTCAAAATAATGGCTATCATAGGTCTATCTGGCAAACATGATCACAGACCCCTCTTTGTCTAATCTGACAAACTATCTGCTTCATTTGTTAATTTTGATAATTTGATATTCTGTCTCTGACATTTTAAAGACTTGATAAAAATTTGATGAAACAAATCTTAATAAGAACTAGGTAAAGTCAAAATATTTGGCTGGTACTTGATCAGTGAGTAATCAGCTGTTATTTGGGGCCCTGGTTTGTGTAAGACTTACAAGTCTGCAACTGTCAATCCTAAAAGTGTCTGGAATGGTGTAACGGTGCATGTTTTTTGCTCAGCATGTATCCCACTTGGGTTTTGTTTGTCTATATATAGACTAATGTCTAAGATGCAAATTATTTATAATTTTTAAAGCTAATAATTATGTGATGTTTATTGATATGTCCAGTAGTCAGGGGTGTTTAGCTAAAGTATTATGAATATGTTTGTTTTCTGCTGTAAAGTTAGATGTAAAAATTGATGTTTCAATCACTTGTTTTGACTTTTTGACCTGCATAGGAACATACCGGTCATGGTATTTATTTTCTATTTAAACCTTTATTTCCCTACAATTCCTCAGTTTACTCTGACAAAGCCCTACCACTTGAAATATCAACTTTACACCCAGTCCTATGGCAATGATCAAATCACGTATTAATTTAAACTTACTTGCCAACTAAACTCCACTTCCAGTATTTTGGTGTAATTGTGGGACATGGTAGATGCTAGTAGTATAATTTAACCTAAAGCCCATTTAAGTTAATATAATATATAACTTTGATAGACAACTGACCAGTTTTCTTATCAAAATATTCTTCTCAGCTGCCTTTGCAACTGTTACATGTAAAGCCCTCAAAGCCTGTGGGAGGATATCATAGTCTGTAGAGTCTTGCACACCAATATATCCTTCCCAGCAGCAACAGCAACCGAACGTGTAAAGCCAGGGGGTCCATTTTGACTGCCGTAAACATTTCTGAGTTATTGATAATCTTCTCGTTTGGGTGACAGGGACTGCACTTGCATGGTTCATACATCACTGGCACTTTCTGAGAGCAACTTGCTGTTTATTGTGAGCCAAAAGACCACAGGGTCCATATGCAATCACCCACTTTCAGAGACTGAAGGGGGTCCTTATGACATCACCACTTTCCAAGTCTGAATTAGAGCCAAAATATCAGGGGTTCCATATGCCATCACTACTTTCCAAGCTTGATTGACTTTGATCACAGGGGCCTTATGACGTCACCACTTTCCAGGTCTGAATGACTTTGATTAGAGCCAGATAATCAGGTCTATATACCACCACTACTTCCGAGCTTGAATGGTGTTGATTAGAGCCAAATAATCAGGGGGTCCATATGGCGTCATTACTTTCCAAGTTCAAAAAACTTCAATCACAGGGTCCATATGATACTATGACTTTCTGAGTTTAAATGTCTTCAATTAAAGCCAGATAATTAGGGGGTCCATTTGCTGTCACTTCTCTCTTAGCTTGAATGACTTCGAATCAGGGGGTCCATATAACATCACTACTTTCCAAGTTTGAATGACTGCAATAACAGGGTCCATATGCTGCTACTACTGTCTGAGCTTGAATGACTTCAACTTTGCCAGATAATCGGGGGATCCATTGGCAACACTGCTTTCTGAGTTTGAATGACTTCAATCTTGAGTCCTATATGCCACTACTAATCTCTGAGATTGAATGACTTTGATCAGGAGGTCCATATTCCGTTGCTACTTTCTGTGTTCCAGTGACTTCGACTAGAGCCAGATAACCAGGTCCTAGGGTTTTTTTATAGCATTACTTCAATCAGGGAGTTCATATGCTGGCACAACTTTCTGAGCTTAAATGGCTTTGACTAGAGCCCAGAACCAGGGGGTCCATACACAATGACTACACTCCGACTTTGAATGACTGAATACAGCCAAATAACCAGGGGGTCCATACAAAGTTGCTACTTTGAGAGCTTGAATGATCTTGCCTGAGCCTGATAACCAGGGGGTCCTTATGCCATCACTACTCTCCAAGTTTGAGTGACTGATTAGAGCCAGTTAACCAGGGGGTCCTTATACCATCATCAGCTTCTGAGTATGATCCACTGTTTACCTGTAGAGTCGATCAGGGGGTCCATATCATTGCAATCTTGGCAGATGAGTGCCAGCGACAGTAACCTTGTAGACAATTGGTTCCAAATTGCAAACAGTCTACGATTGCCTTACTTCTGTTGTATAGCCATGAAGCCTTGAATAAGCCGGAGAGACAATCAGAGTGGTTATCTCAGTCCAGTTTTTTGGCATTTGTACTAACATGTGGAGGCACTAAATACATCTTATCAGCAAACTCCAATTTCAGTGAATGTACTCTTAGAACCAGATAATCACTCCAGACGGACCATGCAGTACATAGAAATAATATTATCCAGTCAGCACAGTTACAATAAGATTTTGACAACTGTTTGTGGTAAATGAATTATATCTATGAGAAGTGTCTTGTGCATTCATCTAACTCCGCTTGCCATAACCCAGGCATTTACACAAGGGTTTGCATTGCATCTGCGTGTTTCCATTTCAGTGTCTGCTATTTGTGAACAGTGTTATTTGTGAAAGTATGAAGCTGGAAATTGAAACTCCCTGCCATCAGCCAGTCGATAGCAAATGCCAATTTCAGTTCATCATCGTTGTACCAGAAGTTCCAGAGTGTGAATCATTTCTTCAGAAACATTGCTCTTTAACAAATGGAGAGTCAAAAAACTGACACCAGCATAAAGAGTTTAGAAGGAATACGTTAGAGACAGTTCTCACACTTGGTAGAAAAACTAAAACTCCAGAACTAAAACTCTCCGAGTTGATATCATGTACCAGAGCTCCTGCAACATTGGTGTAAAGCTTGGAAGTTCTCTTGCTGATATTGTTAAATATGAAGCCAAAAATTGAAGAAAACAATAACTCCTGACCAAAGAATGTACACTAGTTTGTTGCCTTGCCAGAAAACACTGGTGTCTTGATAGTTGTATGCTAAGACTACCTCTCAATTCCATTGCGTCAGTTTTACATGCAGTATATTTACAGATAAACAATAAATTGTTTCAAAAGAAAATTTTGTGAATATGAAATTCCTTGAACTCTGGAGCCATATACTACTGTCTAGAAGCGACACCAAAGACTGTAACAGGAAAGGCTCATCCTCTGGAAGAAATATCATGGAAAAAATGAGTCGGTCACTTAGAAAGCCACCACAATAAAGCCCTGAAAAAACAGCTTACCTTAACAGTTGCAAAACTCAGATCCTAGAAGCTGAAAATTCTAATAATTGAGTTAAAACCTTAAGAAAGCTTAACATTTGGAAGAACAAGAGACTAATTCAAAGTAGCTCCAAACCTGAGATCGATCAAGTCTCTGTAACCTGATTGACAAAAGCCAGAATGACAAGATGTGTAAACCATAAAAGCCAATTTGTTAAAAGCCCTGAAAGCCATTGAGCCAAAATAATTGTCGCATAACTTATGCCCACTTGTACTTCAATGCACTTCGTCTGTGATTTGTGTATAAAGCCCAACAGTAGCGGAGTAAAGTTCTCGGCAGCTTGAGGGAAATAAAGCACAAAGGCCAGCTCAGAGGTAGTAAGGAATACTGATAACAAACTTTCTTTTTGTTTCTATGTACTGCTGAGAATTATCTTAAGAATCTGTTAAATAAAACCTGCTTCTCTTCTCTGTCTTTCCATATCTGGATTAAAACTATTAAGTAATGTAGTGTTTTAACATTTTTACTTGACAACACACCAGTGTTCTAGCTAGCTAAAAAAATGACATGTGCCCTAATTTACATATCATTAATATTCATGAGTTTGTGAATATGAATGAGATATAATTATTATCCCAGCTTTATGATTTTTTTAATACCAATATGTCCACGCAACAACAACTGACTTCTTCAGTCAATCTGCTATTTATTTGCAAATTTTACAACTTTAGTCATTTCTTCTAAAAGTATTTTGGAAAAGTTTATGTTTAAGATTCAAAAATTTTTGGCTTTGTAACTCCAATTTCCATTATGATAATAAGTCTGAGGCTTTGAAAATGACAGGGCACTGGACAAAAATGACAGGGCACTGTGCCCTTTCGTTTTGGCCTAGCTAAAACACTGACATAAAATTCAAGATCTACTGTATTTACTCAATTAATGCCTCAAATTAACCACTGTTATTGGATATTAAGTGCTGCCCATGAATAAGCACTTTACAAGTGAACAAAAATACCAATTATTTTTCAATAAGCACTGTCCTTGCTGCCAACGACAACTTGGTATTCGTTCCAAGCACTTGAGCTCCAGAGTGGCTTTTACTTTAATAGTGTCAAAACATAAAATGGAAAGTTTTAGGCTGCCTTCATACTTGGTGCCTGAGCACTAGTGCCTGGGCACAAGCACAAAATGGTGCTGTGTTCAGACACCGGGTACACGATATGTAGATGTCACTTCAGTGCCCAAGTACAAGATCGAGACCTTGTACTTGGACACGGACATTGTGCCTGAACTCTCATGCGGGTACTTGAAAAAAAGGTGTGTTCACATTAGTGCCCAGCAGGAATCGTACTCGGGCACCATGCTTGGGTACAAAGTGCAAATGCAGCCTGAGTGCCCAGCAAGAATCGTACTCAGGCACCAAGTGTGAATGCAGCCTTGGAGATGCAACTCTTGTGTGATATCTCTGAACCTTCCAGTTGTCTTACATGAAAACTCTCTGATCATTCTCCATTCCAGGTGGTATTGGAGGAGGAGGTGGCGGTGGTTATGGAGGAGGTCGTGACAGGGGGGACAGGTATGGAGACAGGTGAGTGAGCTTCCAAACTGCAATGCAATAACCACATTTTAGTTATTTAGGCCAAACAAAGTTCTATCAGTGGTTCTGGTTACCCAAGTGACCTGAACATTTTTAATCATCAAATTGCCAACTTTAAACTTTTATTGCAGTTTTGCCATACTTTTTCTTTCTTGAGTTTGTGAGTTTAAAATCCAGCCTGACCACTGTGTTGTGTCCTTGAGCAAGGCACTTTACTCAACTTGCTCCAGTCGACTCATCTGTGTAAATGAGTACCAGCTTCTGCTGGGGGCTAACCTGCGATGGATTAGTGCCCTGTCCAGGGGGAGTCACAGACTTTCATCTGCTTAACACTATGGAAACTGGAGATAGATGTAAGCACCGGCCTTATGAGCCACTTGGCTCAAGAAAGGATTTAGCTATAGGTTTTCACTAGCACGCTGCTCAAGTAAACCAGCAAAATAGAAAGTGATACAACAGGCTACAGTTTGTCTGTAATCTTTCTTTGGTAAAACTTTCCAGTCCCTAATTTAACTTTTTGTCTTACTCTGTTAAAGTACCATTAATTTAAAGACGGTTGACAGTCTGATTTTAACTTACTAGTTATGTAATAACAATTTTGAACAAATGCAAACAAATAACAAGCAGTGTTTATACTTTTTGCCGTGCTAAACAATCACTCTGAAGAGTTCTTTTACATTAGCAAGAAAGCAAAATAAATTACTTACTGGAACTATATAAACGCTTGTGGCTACGTTGGGGCCGTAACCTACAGCCTTCGTCAGGCTAATGATGGTCACGTGACATGTCTGTGTCACGTGACAGACGGCGAGGCAAACGGCTCTGTGCCCGGTCCCACGTTTCCAAAAGCTTGAACCGTAGCCAGTAGGCCTCCCTTCTGATTCAGTGTCGGCTGTTCCACCCGCTCCTAAACTGCCTCCTTCACACCTCACCTCTTCCACATGTACAGCCAGTATATTTCTACAAAGGAACCATAATTGTCAGGAGAAAACTAAGAAATGAACACGCAGAAAAACTTGCCAGTTGGTCTGTTGACAAAAATCATAGATAAATTGTAAAACCATGAAATTCCATGACTTAAATAAGTTTGGTGCAAATCCACTGGCAGGAATTTAATAGTGACTAGTTTTTTGACTCGCAAATTTAGAAAACACGCTCGCATTTTACGTGTTAGCTAGTGGTTAAGCCCTGACACGAAGATTATTCGCCAGGTGAGGTTATAAATTATGGTGTACAAGACTTAAAAAAATACAGAAAATTCGAGCGGCGAAAAAAAACGCTTATGTAAACCGTGTTGTTCACTCCCCAGAGTTTCACATTGATGTATATGTACGGTATATTGTTGCAGGTTTAACCGTATTCAGACTGGGCTTTCTGGGGGTTCCTGGGACTTGGGGGGGGGGGGGAGGAAGTGCCCGTGGCCTATAACTCCAAAACTATTAAAGGTACCAAAACTAAATTTGCTATGGTAAAACATTGAGTGAAAAATAATTTAATGATATATTGTTTTGTCAGCTATGACGTCATAAATCCGCCATCTTGAAATTGTCTGGCGGCCATCTTGGATTTTTTGATGACATCAAAAAGTGTCCCAATAATTAACGTAAAATGATTGAGAATATGTTGGGATGAATTTTAAAAAAGCAAAGTCCATAAAATGCAAGCATATAAAATGAAGAAAATTCTGAAAATAGAAGGAAAAAAGGATGGCCTGTCATTTAAAAATAGGTTGCTATGAAAACGGGGTAATTAGTGACCACAAGTTTGACACACTAAAATATTCTTCGATAAATTTTAGGAAAAGTCACAAAATCCTGGCCTTGTACATGAAATGGTTTTTTCGCTAGAAACGTTAAAAGTTGGCGCGGCCACTTTAATCCCCCCC
>JANSTQ010148946.1:0-11973 GCA_026167885.1 Bergia puertoricense
ATTGTCTTATGTAAGTAAGTGAGTAAGTGTGGTGGTCAACTTTAACCCCAATTGCAGCCAGAGGCTGAATTGCTGGGACTTTACAATGTTCTTGGGGGACTTGAAGACATGCAGGACTGCATTTTATAGGCGCAAATTGCCGCCGCGCAGTTTACAATATTTCTGAGGATAAATGCCCCCTGTGACCAGGACAGGACAGACTACAACACCGGCTCACAACCCTACTCTCATCAATGAGTGTGGGGGTTCTTTTAGGCCCCCGCTAGAAAGACGAGACACTAGACCAATGGCTCGTGGACATTGTGGCGAAAGGAAGACCCCACAAATATTCAACCCTCGGCAAGGCCGGGAATTGAACCCAGGGCCTCCCGCTTGGCAGTCAGAGATCTTACCAAGTGAGCTAAGCTCGCACACGCGGCGTTGACTGAATGAATATAATTTTCTTGCCATTAGTGGCCCAGACTTCCCCCCTTAATAAGTATCCAGTCGTATCTTTTGGTTTCCAGGCTTATAATATTGATGATGTTGCTTAAACTCGGCCAAGGTGAAGCTGCATGCTTGACAATTTAGTTCTGCCCCATTGCGATCGAATGATTATTTTTTTCAGCTAAAACCGATGTCATTACCAAACAATCTGAAATCAAAGGATCAACTCGTTCACTGGGTAATTTACTGATAGTTCTGGTTAAGCGGCTACAAATAACGAAAACTTAAGCAGCCTACAAATTTTAACCGACTGAGTAAGAACTTTTATGGAAACATTGTTTTCTCCGAAAGCGACAATGAAAGTCTGCAGGCAAAACAGAGTCCTTATGATGTCATACAGTGTATTTGTTTCATATATATATATTACATTGGTATTTCTGCCCTGTCAGTACTTTCGAGTTCTGTTTTGCTTGTTACTTGGGGGAAACTCTAACTTTCTGGTGGGTAACGATAAACGCCTTAATTCTTGTCCTTTGTAACACTCCGGGTATTTCAGTTTCCGTTTTCAGACAAGTCTCCTTATGCAGATTTAGCGAAAGCTACATTAGCCTAATTATTTAAGTATTTAAGTAAAATAGATGTGCTTATCAGTAGCAACGGAAAGTTTTGCTGGCAGGTTCAATTTTAAGCTGGGGACCTTGTCTTGCCCACAAACCAGCCACGAAAAATTCCTAAAATAGCATTCAAGTAGACTAGAATCAATACAGATATTTGACAGAGAGGTACGTGCTCTATAAAAATAAGAACTTGTTGCAGCATGTTTTCTGTTTATTGTATTCACAGGAAATTCCCCTCAGTCTTAGAGTTCTCACTCACAGCATTTGACGTTCATAAAGCTCAATCAAATCACAATGACAGCTCTGAATCTGAGTGCAATGGCAGTGTTGTCTCAATTTAGTTCAGATAGAATTAAGATGAAGGGTTGTGAACCTGTCGGCTAACTGTTATGTTCTTTCGTTGCCATGAAATACTTGGGTCGCGTCTCTCGCAACAATGTTTACCTCGATTGTTACGTAACTACCGGTAGAAAATAAAGTCACGTTTCTTGTTATAACTGATAAGTTTTGTTATTTAATCCAGACAATTTTAATGATTCGTGGCCAGTTAAATGTTGGGATTTTAAACTAAGATTTCTTCCCTTTTTCTTGCAAGATTTGCAGATCAGCTCATGTTGATTGCGGCAATAAGGCAAGTTTACAGATATTTTGTTTGTACACTTACTGTTTGAGTTTGTATTCCTGTGAATAATAATTAATATAAACCATCACAAATTTGTTTATGAAAGATCGTGAAAACGTGCAGATCTTAAACTTCCTCTTGAAATCGATTGGGAAAAAAACGTTTCGTGCAAGAATCCCTTGCTAATCGTTTCTTGCTGATCACTCATCCACGGCGCGAAGTATACACGTTCTAAACTAGTAAATATGATAGAAGTTAGTCCAAGGCGGTGAAATTATAAATTAATATTCAGTATCATTGAAAGTGTTGTGCAAGACTTGTCAGCAAAACTGATCCTTGCTGGACGTTATCAAAGCTTTTAATACTTGTCTTTAAGCAAACGTTTACCCGGTGATGCAAACGTTACATTTAGAACTGATACTTTTATTGGTATACACTTGGAATGTATAATTATAGCGTGCAATAGTTTTTGTTCTTTTAATTTTATAAATCACGGCACGGTTAGAATCCTTAGTCGTAAACAAAGATTGATTATTAGAAACGCAGTCTTCCAAGATCTTCGATATTTTTGGCAGAATTTATTCTTATATCGGATCTGGTTTGATTCTTACGTGAAATGGGAAATTATCTTTGCGTTTGTAGATCAGATTTCAATCGTAGTTCCTTCTTGTACTGAAACCGAAACAGCAATATCGATATTAACAGCAACACAAGCAATATGCACAATATTGCTGAGATTATGGAATAACGCTGACACAGCCCTTTATAGTCTTTATCGGTTCAACTATTTCTGTATTGGCTATGTACTACTTTCATATATGTGGCCTTTCAAGAAAAATTCTAGTCCGATTACAAAGAAATGTGAACTGAACAGTATCAGTTTTTGGTCATTCAGTAACCCGCTTTAAAAAACCTTTTTAAACAATGAAATCCCATCTTAAATTTGCTTAAGATGTAGAGAGTGGAGAGTCCGGAATAAAGAAACCATTTCGACTTTTGTATTGGCGCTTGGTTAACAACTGAACTTAAACGAAAAATTCCACAAGATAATTGTTAGTGGTAAGTCCTAACCGGTTTGGTGCTAATTGAGAGAGTTGAAATATGTTGTTTGTGAGGAATGTTCTGTGTTTCTTTCAGCCCATGCGGTGCAAAGTGATACTTTAAAGCAAATTATGATCAGTGTTCACGGCGGAATCGTAACACAGTTTTTAAAACTATACACAAATTATTGTCCTACAAACAGTTGACTGACGTTGTTAACGAGACTGCTGCTATTGTCAACAGTATGAGAAAATCGCTCCAAAATAAAAAAAAAAACAAGAGTGAGCTAACACTAATTTCTGGGCGAATTTATATAGGGCGAGCTAGCGTCACTGTAAGTTTTGAAAAAGTATATCTGACTTGCTATCGTGTCATTGGCTCAGATAGCTCGAGGCTCTTTTTTAACGCAAAGTGGAATCTATTATGGTACTTTCATCCTTTGCTTGCTTTCTGTTTTATTTTTTAAATATGTATCACTAAGAACGAAGAAAATGGCATCACATTCCGTTTACAAGATTATCTGTTCTTCTAGTAATGGAACATTTTTCGGTCAGTTCTCGATTCCGTGACAAGTACACACCACCAACCAAGGGACGTGAAGAAACAGATTACCTCATGTTTATATTTGGATTGACTTTTAGTCGGTTTAAATTGTGGTGTTGTGTAATTTTGATTGCTAACTCAAACGGATTGGCATGAAATTTGGTTTATGAATCGGGTACCATATCAGTTCTGAAAAGGAAGTTTTAGCGTTCAGGAAGTTTTAATTTACCGAGGTCATCACTTTTTTCGTGATCTGTTATGAAGCTTTTCGACTTTTGTTCGATTGGACGTGATCGTCTTTTGGTTTTGTTATCTTTCTTTATGTACTCTACTATTTTACGTGAGTCATCCGGCTTATTGATACCTGTGCTCACTAAATTAATTGCTTAAAACTGTTCTTTGTCTGGTGGGATGTTTGTATTTTAGCCAGGTCTGCCACGGCTTTGTTTAACTGTTTGAAGTTGTTTCAGAGGGTTTTGCAATCAAATATTATTTGACAATTTATTTGAATTTTTATTAGAAGTGATAGCATGTATTTGTTGTAGTTGGTCGAGGTTTCCAATGAGTTTCACCAAATAAATTTAATAAACAAATGCTACTAGAAATGTTACTCGGTTATTTTCCTAAATAGACAAAAGGGTTTTTTTTATCTCTGTCAAAGCCTTTTAACACTTAGTTAACACTTAGTTAATTCCATCCTGCTGGTTCGATTTCATACGGAGCACGTACTTTCAGTTTATCATTATATTCAGTTTTATCATTTTAAGTTTTTGTAACGAAGATTCCATGGCTTAAGAAAGCTGATCGTTACAAAAAGAATTGGCCGCGTGCCACTTTTGTATATTACGTGTGTTTCCAAGGAAACAGCAGCAAAACACCTTCACAATTTATAGTATGCACACATCACATGGTCGTGCGAAATAGTCAAGAAAACAGAGTAAACTGCTCCCATATGAAGCCTCTGTCGAAATTATTGATGTAGTGCAGTAACTTGCTGTTTGGGGTTTGTCTGAACATCAAGCGTATCGGAATGACAATAGTTGTCAAACTGCAGTGTTAAATAAAGTCTAAAGTTAGATTAGGAGCGTGGGTCGCTTTTGTTCTTTGGACGGTGTTAGAAATAAACAGTACGTGTGGGCGATAAAGAGAAGCAAAAGTTTAAGCTCTTTTAGAAACTTACAACGTTTTATGCTTCGACCTAGGCCTTGGGGATTTGTTGTAATTTGTCTTTTTGCCAGAACTCCCAGCCTAAAGACGTTATTTTCCCTGCAATAGATTGTCCGATGTCCGGACGTATCATAATCACGTAAGCTAAAAAAGAGCATGCAATATTTAGAAAGCTTCTTGTGATGAAATTAGCTATTACGTTCAATTTACTTTAACGATTTTGCTCTTGAAAGATTAACAGAAAGGGTCCTTGTCTAATTAGTTTTATTTTTGTTGGAATAGCATTTTTGCACAAAAGTTTTCAGCGTTGAAGTCTCAAGAATAGTCGAGGGAGTGTTTGCAGTTCAGTGTCTCTTTTGCTTTATCGAGAGTAAATGAAATCGTGCTTTTGAATAAAAAGCTGTTGTGTTTTTTAAATAGAAGTCGTGCAAGGCTTTTGTACTGTCGTTGTCCAGATATAATCTTACTGCTTTAGAGTTTAAAACCACTCAGTGTGACTGCCAGTCGTTTTCTTTTAATAACCCGCTCATGGGGATCAATTTGTTCGCGTGCGACCTGACTACCGCCTTTCCGTGGTCATCAAGCCACGAAACTGCTTTACAAAAGCGCATACAATTAACCTTATGGGTAATGAACTTCGCATCTCGCAAGGGTGTCTCTATTTGTCAGAGAACAAGGTTTTTTTAAGTGCCTGGCTGAATGCCAATAGGACCACGAAAATTGTCCAATGACACCACGCTGCAATTTCACCGGCCAATCAGCGTGCTTTCTAAACGACATAATGACGCAGTCGTAAATAAGAGGTCGTGTGCGGCACGAGCCTCGAACGGAACAGAGGCTCTTTTATACACAAGGCACAAACCAAAACAAATCAGAGTGCGATTGCTTGTGAACCAAACGTGTGCTCAGATAACTCGTTGCAAAACATTTTGAAAAGTGGATCCGTTTGGTTCCTTACGATAATGCTTGTCCCAGAAGGGAACTTATATACACAAAGGAGAGCTTACAGCGAGGTTGGCAGAAAATTACGAAACGCTGCAGATGATTTCCAAGGCAAGAAATTGTGTGAACTTGAACGTGAGAGAACGCGAAAAAATATCTACCAGTTCGCCACTTTGTCCGCTGCTGTTATAATTGTCGGGGGAATTGTTTGGAGATGGCTGAATACGTGACGAAGTCTGCATTGTGGGGTCTTTGCTCGCACAAGTTAGTACACATTTTATGATATTTTGAATGATACATATTTAGTTGGAGGATTTCGTTGAAGTTTTTGTTATTAAGAGTTCAACTGATCGATCGGTCAAGTTCATTCGCCAATCGCTCATGGGGGAGGGCAAACTGTCATTTTAATCATATTTACTCTTGCACACACAATTGGACCTAGCTTCGTGACTTCGTGAATTCTTTAATTCGCACAGTAATAATACTCCTCTGTCTTCATTTTTATCCGAAGGTTTTCCTACCGGCAAGAAAACGGCAACGGAACGAGATCGGACCGGATATCTTGAGATTTTTATTTATAACGACGCAACTGGCTGTTTCCTGTCATGCTTCCTCTCTTGTCGTGTGCTTGCTGTTGGGGTGTCCGTAAAAACACAATCCATATAATTACACAAGGGGATGATGGCATCAAAACCCGCTGTTGTGGTACATGGTGAAGCCAATGTGACCTTATGGCCTAATGGACAAACAATCAAGACTTTGTGTTAATGGAGTTAATAAAGTTCTCTCGTGTAGTAAGTGTTGTTATGTCGCTGACCTCAACACCAAGGAACTTTGTGATGATACCTTTCGTCATGCTTACGCTCATCATAATTTAGTACGACAGAAATATTTTATTTGAAGCGATTAAAATAAGCGATTAACTCAGAGGTCGAAACTATACACCTCTCTGAGCCGGGATTCTTGCCAAAACTGGGAGTCGATTGTCATATTGAGTAGTCGGCCACTTGGGGCCGCAGTAATTGTCTCGGATCATTCTGCATTATTTCATAACTTTGATTGTGAGACGAACCAAATCCTTCGATTCGACATCGATTCAACACAAAAGCTTGGAGAATAAACATAACGGCACGCGCTTGAAGAAAAAAGACAAGATTACCGCTCGACTCTTTCCGTTTCCGGTCGTTCGGAGAGCTCCTTGTGGAGAGTAACGAACAGAAAATTGACAGTTTCGTTTCCTGAAAACGGTTTATTTGTAAATTATTTTCTTCGTTTTAGAAGAACTCAAAAACACAGTGCGTGACACCACGGTAAGAGCTGCGCTTACTTTTCGGCTCTCAAAGTGGCTGCAATTCACATGCAAATTTAGGACTATTTTGACAGACCAACAACTGACAGATCGCCAGTTTCACGCCACGGCGGCGCGCGAAACAGCGGGTGTTTTGGCGCGAAACTGATGAACCCGGATTCATCACGGAAAAAATTCCGTATCTACTTCTTTTGCTGGGGCTTCAAAATCAGTTCGCAGCGCGAAATTGCCAACTTTTGTAGATGTTTCGTGTATATATATTAGAATTAATAATCTACAAAAGCAATTGTAATTTTTGTAAACTATTACAAACAATATGTAAATAGTTTCCTCAAGCACTGGTGTACATAATTCACAGATGAGAATCAAGAATGTATATTGGACTTTTTTTGTAATTTTGTACAGAATCAGGAGATGATATTGCCAAGGGAAAAAGAAAACAAGAGCCTTTAAATATGAATAAACAGATGAGAACTTTTAAACTTGTAAGTTGTGTCTTTTTAATGTTTGGTTAGTGGCCACTAGACGTTTAAAGATCGGTAGAACTAACCGTGACCAGAGCTGAATAGCAAGTAGTTTGCTTTCCAAATGGTGATTTGGAATGTTTAGACAATTGCAAAGATTCTATTGAGTTTTCTTAATTAATGTCCCGACTCGTAAGGGGTTGTAAAGCTATTTATTTGTAGTTTCTGTAAGATAGTTTGATTTCCGATTACAGATGAAAACTCTTGATGAAAACTTAGTTTTATTATTGCAGAACAAGCCAGCACATGCATGAAATTGAAAATAAATCTTGTATAGTCTGAGATTGGAAATTATCTGCCCTATTGGAAGCGAAGTCTATTAGTTTACCATGTTTAGGAAAATCGATATCACGCCGAGACACGTCACACGAATACTTATAATTTGGAATAAAATGCTGATGCAAGAATATCTAATCGAAAGTAACTCTCACTGTTGCAAAATCTTTCTACCATATACATAATTGTCTTAAAGCGAAATTGTTGTTTTTGTTTATGCAGGAAACGTGCCAACACTCTTGAAAGTTCGCAAGCGCTTATTCCTCATCCAATTATCGAGCTTTTCTGAGATGACGACGTGTCAAAAGAAACATATCGAAAGTGTCTGATGCGTGTTGATTTGGCTTTGTTTTTTTTTAAAAAAGGACAACATTTGAACCAGTTTGAGAAAGGCCATTTCAAACGATCGTTATCTTTTTCTATGCTTGTGTAAACTTCAATATCTGAAACGGGAATTCCCCGGAATCAACGCTGAAATATTAAATAGGGTTAGTAACACAAACTGGTCATATTTCAAAATATTGCCCCGTCATCTATACATTAAAATCCTGCATCAGCGGACCATGTCACCATCTACAGCATATAAAGCGCGCAAGTATGTTTCTCAATGTTTCCTGCCAAAACAACAGAAGCGCTCGTTAATAAAAAATTCCGTAAATTGTCTTCCGTTTAGAACAAAGGGCTTTATCATTGAGCGTTGAATATATAAAGTGTGCCGGGTTTTGTCAGGAAGTTTTAGGTATATCCGTTTATAGTACTTGAGAACCAGACAGTCGTAAATTGCATTATTGGCTATAGCCACTAACCCTCTGAGAGTACGTATACAGAATGCTTAACGAGACAATAACTTCACATAAATGTAATCTCTCAAACTGTTTTAGAATTATTGTGTTGTTCATGTATTGCAATGTCAAAATGTTTGGAACATGACCTCTATCACTCTGTTGTCTTTCACTTTCAGTAACGGGTAGATGGAAATCAATATAAGGAAAGCATACGTAATAACCAAATATATATATGGCAACGCTTCCCACATCACTGCCCAATAAAAAGTTTAATTGAAGAAATTACCAACCGCAATCGGGCACAAGTTTGAATATTGAAACTCAGCTGAACTAGAGAGTAGAGTGGTGAATCAGTGAAACAGTCTGTAACTGTCATGCAGTATCTGTTAGACTCGATCAAACAAAAGAAAAGAAAAAGTTTATTGTTATACTATATGTGATGGTTAAGTGAAACTACTCTGTCTGCCAGTATACTTAGTAATATTTCACCATTTTGAAGCAACAAATTGCATAAAATTCTCTGTTGCAGTAAGTTTACGTCAATGTTCTCTTTTGATGCTTTGCGAAGACGAACGATTGCGTTGAACTCGCTCAATATATAGTTCTGTGTCAGCGGGACAATATACTAAATGTTTTTATAAATAAACTAGAAATTGCTTAAAACGCAATTGAAAGTAAACAACTTTTTGCTTAAATTCAATCAGATGATGGTTGATAGTCAAACCAATATTTATCGAATACGCTTGTGAAGAATTGAAGGCTTCATGTGCGATTTACGTGTTTTTATTTAGTTAGTTTATTTTTCTTAGTTCATTTGAGCGACTTCTTTCTAAGTCTCCGCAAAAAAGCAGTTTGATGACAAAGTCAAAGTTTACAGTTGTTTTTCATTGTTTTCTTGGTGCACTTGAGCCGTCAAGAAATTATAATTTTGTTCTCACAACTTCGCCCAATGTGAGTGAAATCATCTTGGCAGAAGCTGAAAGACACAGATTAATTAAGTTGAAGTGCAACATCAAAGACAAAGTTTTGCAAGTTAAAACAGGTTTAACGAAGTTTGCCAAAACTGTGAGCCAAGTCTTAAAAACTCATTTAACCCCTGTCTCGTCAAAGCAAATGTTGAAAATTCAAAGTTGCAACTGATCTGGTGAAACGTTACCTACGGTTTACGAAATTGCAGTTACACGTTATGTATCAAAAATCCTTTCTAACTTTATCCTTTGAAAAGTACTAGAAGTGTGTGCATGATATTTCTTATTGGTACCGGCCGGGTGCGGTGTTGAGATGTTGGTAGCCTGCGTAGCAAGCTCTAAAGGGAAGGGAGGTGGGGGGACTCGTTTCATTCGCCGTTCGTTCTTCTCCCTCTTCTCTTCCCCCCCCCCCCCCCCCCCGCGAGTCTCCGAAGTGCCGACGCAAGCTTTTATCAGCAAGAAAACCTCTTCCCGTTGATTTTAATTTATCAAATTTATCAATTGATAAATTTTAAGAAACAAGTATTTGATGGCTAATTATTCAGTGAAGCAGCAGATCTTGACTTTCATGAAATGTTGTTGCGGCGCAGCTTCAATACTAGTTACTAGCACTGATCGATTCGTTGCTTTTATTTGAGTGATGGGTGTCATATGCAATCAGTTAGAGTAGGATCGTGCCTGAATAGTTTATAAATAGACTCGAAACCAACAAAGTCAAATGCAGTGAAGAACAAAGACTCTTGCATAAACTTTGACAAGTTACAACTTGCCCTGGCAAACAGAAAATGCAGAAGAATTCGATAGCTAACAAAAATCCTGCGTTTGTTAAAATAATCCCCGTGAGAAATTAAAAAATTGGAAGTTCCGTAGAAAGTAAAATTGTTGACAAATGGAACAGCAAATGAGTATATACTGAATACGGGTCATTTCATAGTTGTGGAATTTCGAAGGCGATAAGTGAAAGTCTATTTTGATCCTGTAATGGCTCAATTAAAGAACTGAATGGTAGTCATAAGTCGGTATAGAATGCTTCCTGATTGTTTTTCCTTGACAAGGATTGGCTTATCGGTTGCGTTCTAAAGAGATGAGAGAAATATAAATAACTCTATGGAACAACAAACATTCAACAACTGCATCAGCAACAAGTAGAAGCTAAAACTACAACCTTTTATACGAGAATCTAGGGGAAACATGTAGGTTTTTACAGTTGACCAGACCTAAAATGTGGTACAGTTTTCATATGGAAAGTTTATACCACCTCAACATAGCAAAGTTTAAAAAATTGTTCCCCCTATTATAGCTGAACGAACCGTTCATACAGACAGTTTTTTTCCCTCCCTTGTCCGGGGGTTCAGGCAGCTTTTATGGACAACCTTGCAAGCGGGAAAGCCCACTTTCTCATATGAAATAACGTACGTAAGTTTTGATACTGGCGGCAAACATGCATGAGGCGAGATCACACTAAGCGGCGGACTAGTCTCTTTACAAGACTCATTGGCAGCTGTTCATTAATCTGTGAGTTCAAACATGAAACTGAAAGTCTTGAGAATTCAGTTTGTGTTTATTCTATTGTTACATGCACTGCGGTATTTTTTTTCTGTCCCTGACCTTGCAGCTTATGACGCCAAATCCGCCATTTGTAAACGCTTCTATCAACATTGTATTTTGTAGCAACGCGTTATAAAATGCGGTAAACGAATTATAGCGTGAATCAGCATCAGTCGTTTTAAAACCAATTACCACTTATTAACAAAACGTGCGGATATAATTAATAACACGCTAACAAACGTTCAACTACTTGGTGTTAAGAAAAATGGTGGGTTTCTTTTATCTTTGTGAAAGAGTGTTTCAGATTATTCGTACAGAATCTAAATAAGTTTTTTCTGGTCTTTTGTTTGTTTTAGAAGATGCCTGAACCATGCGATCTGGCAGAAAGCAGTTGAGTTAATCCAGGGAGCCAGAACTGATAAGAGAAACGTTGGTTAATGTGGAAAATGAGGGTCAAACGTTGAATGGAGCCTTGAAATCTGGTCAAGTACCGACATGATGCAGGCACCATCCCCGCAGAGACTGGACATAATGGTTCGATTAAGACTGTCATTCAGCAATACAGTTTGAACAGACATCTGGTGGATTAACAATTAAACCTTTGCCCTGATAAACCCATGCATAGGGCTAAAGACAAAACCGACTGTGGAAACCCACAAAGTAACCAGTCATTTTACTCGCCATCAGTAGATAAAGAAATGATTGGCGTTATTCTTGCTTAACTTTTAAACCAGTGTTCATTAAAGACTCGCAAAGTGACGGTATGTTTTCCTTATTTTATATAAAGAATAGAAATGTATGGTGTTTATTAGTTCTAACTTTTGTAACAGTTGTCGAAACCCATGCACAAAGCGACTATTCATTGCTTTGTCTTTAATGAATTGTGTTAATTATTTCTCAAAAACCACAACTTGTACTTTCGTGAAATTTGCAAAGCTTTATTGATACTTGTTTATCATTATCTGGTTTGTAGTTCAACTGTGGGCCAAGTTGTGGGGTAAGTTTTTCTATTGCATTACTGACTCGTTTTCCACCTTCTGCGGCCGTTTGAAAAGAAAAAAAACCCGGCCTACTGAAGCTGACTCTGAAATTTATGACGGATAAGTTAACCGAAAATTTCGAGTACCAGCAGGGTTGCCACAGGTCAGGGAAAAGTCAGGGAAAATTATATTTTTTCAAGGTCAGGGAAAAGTCAGGGAAATTTG
>JANSTQ010148957.1:0-11973 GCA_026167885.1 Bergia puertoricense
CATTCCAAAGTCGGTCACTTTACAAGTTTCATTTTCACCAACCAGAACGTTCCTAGCAGCCAGGTCCCGATGGATTACCTGTAATGATGAAATACAATGTAATGTTGCCAAGTAACAATTTACACGTATAATATAGCCTTAGCGGTTAATTCAGGTAAATAACACCTGTCTACTTCTCATTTACTTAAACATTAGCACGTCCTTATAAATTGAGGTGTATTAAATGTGTACTGTTGTTGTTATCATGTAATTCAGTACACAACTCACTTATTTCAACTTCCACCAAATTTTAGAAGCATTTTAGTAGCTGATTGTTCTCGTATTTATACAATGATCTGTCTCAACTCATACACTGCTAAAGGATAAAGTTGAAAATGGCAGCAAACCTTTCTGGAAGACAGAAAGTCCATTCCGTCAGCGACCTGCGACGCAAACCAGATGAGTTGGTGTGACGTAAGAGTTGTCTTTGGTTTTATATCCGGGTCCTTATAGTATGTGTCGTTCAATCCACGGCTCTTCCTCAGGTAACCGAGGAGATCTCCATACGGGACATACTCGATTATTACCATTGGCGGCTCTAAGAAAGATAATTTTATGTAGTATACTATTTAAGAAATTATATTATTGCAACCAATAATATACCAGAACTTTATATTTTTTTTACGTCAGCGAATAAGCCATAATAACAAATATAAATTTGTTTTAAATGCAGATCAACAAATATTCCAAACACTAATAAATAATAAATTACTCCTTACGATCTATACATCATTTTTCCTTGAATAATTAAATATGTAATAGGGCCAAAATAACATGGTTTTGATTGGCTATTGGTTGGTAGAAGTAGCGTTTATACCATCTACTAAAGACAGTCATATTTCTTTGTTCATATAGAAACAAACTTAAACAGTATGGATGGTAATGGTAACGCTATGCATAAAAACAATAACATGGTCCGTTGAACATCAACAAGACTTTCAAATCACAAACTTTCTCTCATAATTTATTCAATAATGACTTCGTAACTCTAGATCCGAACCTGTATCGTTTCAAAAGCACGAATTGACTTGCTATCGACACATCTTGCTAAACCAAAAAAATTTGAAACAGTTTTCATTAGCCGTGCGCAGTTTAAACATACTCGTAGATATGACAAACAACAACAATATTTTTTCTAAATTAAATGATTCTAATGGATAGGCGCCAGCAATTTAGAAATAACAAAGCTAATCGGCTAAATTGCTAGGTTAAGCGTGAATTTGTTTAAAACGTCAGGAAAAAAAACAGAGAACCGAAGCATACTGAATTGAACAAGCTCTGCAAAACAATAACAAGTATACAATTTTATCTAAATAGTCATACACAAACAGGGCAGCACGATCTCAGTAACTGTGAAATCGTAGCAGACGGCCATAGCCTTACGTAACCTAGGAATACTCCAGCTAAGAATTGTATTTAATGATCCAGGCAATGCATTCTTAAAAACTTGTTTCTATTTTTTCTTTGTTTTAATATTTTGGTAACGTTATTTAAAACCATATTAAACGGCTGCAAGCGGCTTTGACGTCAGAAGTTGAAGAACAGAAAGAAGTACAGTTGATTGATATACGATGCTTCTCTCGTGTTTCAAAGAATCTCTAGTTCTTATATCATAGTGTATATACACATGCGTCATGTTTTTTTGTTATCGTACCGTTCATAACTGAGATTTATTTTGAATCAGTGAACACAAAAAAGAAATGCATATTGATATTCACCAACCTGTCTTAGTCACACATCCCAACAGCTTGATGACGTGTCGATGTGGTTTAAGCCGCTTCATTAAATCCAATTCTGACAGCAAGTCCTTTCTATCTGTACTATGGGCATTATCTGATGGAATAAAGAAGTAAATGTCACAAAAAAAAGCAATCAGCATAAGCTGAAAATTACATAAAATTTTAAAAAGTTTTAAGTTAATATGTATTCTAAAATTAAAAACTCTTGATAGTTAATCATAATTATATTTTACATCTAGCTTTATCCATTTGTTTTATTTTCTTCAAAAAATAGTTTTTCTTTTGAGTCGTCCATGTTCCATGTCAAACACAACACACCAAAACTACAACGCAACACCGCTGACCCACCAACACATCCCTTTGAAGGGAGAGAGGAGGACAACAGTGATACTCATCTATGATGAAAATGATCAACCCAGAATTTGCAAGTTTTCTAGCTGCACTGTTTAAATTTATTACATTTTACAAACCTTTCAGCATTTTTACAGCGACCAGTTCATGTCCCTTTACGTTTTGGAGGCCCTCGACTGTTGCCTTAGCAACCTTGCCAAATGCCCCCTTTCCAATGACCTTCACAAGATTAACTTTATCCCTGGGGACTTCCCAATTTCTTGTCATTGGTAAAAGAGGCATGTCGTGAGTAATGGTTGAAGATGTTGGGGAGCTCATCGCCAACGCAGCTGGTATCTAAGTACAAAAAGGCAATTCACCTTGAATATGTTAGTAAATGAATTTGCTGCACATCAGTTATTTGTTAACTGAATGACATTCTAGGCATAGGCTGGCCTATTGATCTTCACTAGTTGTAATTTGGCCTCTGCGATTTGAGAATGATTCTCATAACGATTATGTAGATCCAATTGCTTCTAAAAATAGAAATAGTGAAAGAAATAGCAAAAAATTTCACTTGTCACTGATTCTTGCAGTTGAATTTAAATTGTTAAAAAGAGAGCTTGTACATACCTCATGTGTTCCTTTTTCATCGCGTACAGCCAACAACAATCTAGAATTTGTAGAAATGAATATAAATTTCAATTCGTTAACAGAGTACGGGGATTTATTTAAGTAGTTAGGATATTGTGCCAGGCTTACAATCAGTACATGAGTTGTCCAGTAGCATTCTTAGTTGATTAAGCCGTTTTACATAGTTTACATGGGGTTACATAATTTTGAAACAGATATTCCATACTTTCCCATGTTTAGATTGAAACTGGTTGTTTTTTTGTCTCCAATACACATACAAGAAAAACAAGTTGGACAACTGAGTTTAAGGAGATTAAAATGTTGTAAATATAACTTGTAAGGCAATGACACTTTGTAAACATCATGTTAAACATAATGATCAATTTATAATTGCTAATTATTTTTTAAAAGAACTGAATATCGGGTAAAAATGTTCCTTTCGATTAGATGATGCTGCTCACAATTTTAAAAGGTATAAGATACTTGTCTTTACCTCTTCTCCTCTTCAAGAACTGTAAATAAAGAAAACACACTGGATTAGTAACAGGTATCAAACTGTTTTCACCAAAGAGTTTTGAACTGTACCATTCTTTTGTCCTACATTGATACAACAAGTAAAATGAAATTAAGGTCACATACAGCTTTGGCTTGCCAATATGCAAGCCAAGAGCCATTACTCTAACAATTAGGTTTTTTTTAACAAAATTATGTCAAACTAGTTTTAAAAGTTCTACCTAGCTTCTAAGTTTTATACCAGTCCCAGTAACGCTATAAAAGCCCAGTTTGAATAGGGTTAAATTATTTCCTACATCTTTATTTCTAACATATACCAATTTATTTATTTATCATTTTTAAACAACCGTTAAAAGGCTGCCGTCCCTGCCTTGATAAGCAATAGTTGTTTTGGACGTTATTACTTTAGATAAGATTAGGTTTATGGAAGAGTGGGGTGGATCCAGACTAGTTCACCTAGTTTCCAGAAACTACTCATAATTTTGTGACGATTTAAAAAAAAAATCTCCAACACTTTACATTTCAATTTGTTTCGTATTTTCATGGTCGCAAGATACGTTTTTTTTTGTCCTTTTGAACCAATTTTTACCTTCCCTACCCTCCCCCGTCAGGTTTATTCAACTGATTCACCAGTGTTTCACGAGAAAATCCCGCGCTTTGTTGAATTGTTTGCAGTGAACTAGTCAAAACGCGATCTAATTGGTCGGATGATTTCCGATGATTTGGAAACCACTCAAACTGCCTTCCCGTTGGCTACGAAGATTTAGGAAACCACTCACAAACTACTCACGAATGTAAAAAACATGTAACCTTCGATTTCACGTGAAAGATGTTCGGCATATAGTAGAGTTTACTGGCTCTAGTTAGAATACAAATTATGGACCGGTGAAGGAATGTTTTAAAGTTTTGAAGGTAGCTCCAAAACGATAAGAGGACAGACAAGAAGTGTATGTTAAGGAATTTGGCTTCGAAAGGTGAGTAAATTCTTTACACCTATCGTAATGACTTTTAGGCTAAAGATGACACGAGACTAAACACGAATCTTCTACCATTCTTGGTTTCTGTTATGCATTTCGATTGTTTCAATGTTTAAGCGCGCAGTTTCGGGCACAGTTTAATATATTGTTAGATATCAATTTGGGAAATGAGATATCAAGAATAATGTTTTAGAAACTATTATTTATGCTCGCAACTACAAAGCCAGCTTGCTTTTCAACTGTTGGACCACAGGACAAATTCGATTATTTTTATTATTTCCAAATCGAGTTTTAATCTTACCAAAATTTTACTGTCCAGCATTCTTACTCTCCCACCGAATTTTTGTTCAATGACTTCAACCAAAAATATGACTGACATGTAGATACTTCAGCGATGCAACTGTTTGCTTTCACAACAAAGCGCGCTTCACAAGCACAGGAAACTGTGTTGGCGCAGCTGTGTTTAATAGCCAGTGATATATCAACTTTATTAAAACGGTATAAAACTAGCGACGTTTTCCAGTCAAACATTTGGTTGTAAACCAGGATATATACTGCTAAAAGCGTTTGCTAAACCTCCATATTTGGAAATATTTCAAGATTAATCTTATTGTTGTGGCAATAATATGGAGCGTTATGTCGATTTAAAATACAAAAGATTAAAAGCATTTTACCATTGCATTAAAACGGTTTCTTGCAGGTGTTGTACCGTACACTACAGGGAGTCAGACTCGATTCTGTACTTAACTAAGAACATAAATAAATGTAGTTGTAGAGTAAAATATTGAAAAATGACGACCGATTTCATTTGAGGTATTAAGGTAAATCTTATCTCAAATTGCAGCAAAACACATTTTAGAGCATCTAGATTTCAATTTTTTTCGGGAGACCAAGCCCCCGGACCCCCCTAGAGCCTCGGGGTCTTCCGATCCTCGTTCGTCCGTCGCGGAAACTACTCATTATTTTGCCTGAATCTACCCCTGGAGTTAACACATGCAGCTTTACCACTCACCCCATAGTCTTCGTTTCATCCACACGTTGTATAACAACTGCAAGACGTTTAAAATAACGATAATCGCAATTATACTTCCATAAACTAAGTCCATGGTATGAGATGTTTGTTCTTCCTTTCTTGTCACTAAGGAAATAAAACATTTATGTGAGAGAACTATTGCTTACAAATCCATAATCAGTAGGAAAAGTGTCTAAAATTAGGAAATAATTGGTAGTGACAAAAACTCTACTAAAATAATTTGGTTATCGGATTTTACTTTTAATTGAAACATATCATCTGTGTAGAGTATGAGAATGAATTGTAAACGTATGATATTTCTAATTTTGAAAATTAAAAATTATTGACTCAGAGGGGACCATAAGTGCTGGTTTGGTTTTATTGTTCAGAGAATAACTCAATTACATTACAAGTTACATATATGCTCCTAGC
The DNA here is from genome assembly GCA_026167885.1 of Bergia puertoricense. Classification (NCBI taxonomy): domain Eukaryota; kingdom Metazoa; phylum Cnidaria; class Anthozoa; order Zoantharia; family Parazoanthidae; genus Bergia; species Bergia puertoricense. The sequence continues at coordinate 5,676 of JANSTQ010148957.1, forward strand.
ATTTACTTCGTATCCAACTTTGTAGCCTTAAAATTAAGTTTGTGGTTGATCAATCTTTGACCTCTACGCCAACCGAAGCAACTAGTTTATACCCAGTAGAAGAAACAATTTGCTCTTAACTAAATATTTGCTCTTAACTTAACTAAAGGTAAAACCAACCAAATGATATAATAACAGTTTAACAGAACCACAAATATAAATCTTTGCAACATTTTTAATACCTGGAAGCACTGCGATTTGTTTCAGCGTTGTTACGTCAAGTGGACTTTCCCCGTATCGATTCGTTGCCGTAACACCAAACTGGTAGATTTTCCCGATCTTCAGACCAGTGACAATGTATGTTAAAGTATTACTCGAGGTGTTATGTTTGAACCATTCACCGAACCCTCCACTACTTGTCATCTCTCTCCACCATACGGTGTATATCAGCACTTCACCTCCATTTTCAGCTGAAGCAGCCCATATTAGTGTTATTTCTGTTGCGGAACTTTGTATTGCGTTGTTTTTCAGAAGAGGAGTTTCAGGTTCTGTTGAAAAAATAAGATAACATAACGAGATGGCTTGCATGGAGAAAAGTGGTCTCATGTAATCCTGTCGGCCGACTGTGCCATTTAGTTTTCGTGTCTGCTGTTACCACACAATAATAAATCGTACGGCTCTAAGAAAGTTTGTAATTTGATAAAACTAATGCATGAAACTAAACTGATTTAAGCGAACATAAGTTTTAGATTTGAATAAGTTAGATATATTGTTAATACAAGCTATTTTTATAGTAATGATCCAAATACGTTCATTTCTTTAGTTTTCGACCAATTAGCTGGGATTGGATGGAAATGGAAGCGAGAACTGGCGATACTTCGATCACAAGGGAAAATGTATTGCATCAATAACTGGTCGTTGATGGGTATCCACAGGTAGCCCAAGCTCTGAGTTAGTCTATAAAATATGGTTTGTAATAAGTAACGCCATATTTGATTGATTTTAAGAGACTTTGTATTGGAAATAAATCGTTTGAGTTATTAATCAAGAAATAAAGAAATTAAACACTCTTGTTGCACTTACTTGTTTCATGTGTGTTTGATTTTCTACTTATGAAGTCCGGGCTCATTCCGTTCATCAGATTTACTGAGATATCGTCAGACGAAGTTCCACACAACAAAGTTTTAAAAAAAATACTTTTTAAAATTAACATAAATATGCACTGATGGATGTTGAAGCAATGGATAACCTGGCAATTTACTAGTCAGTTCTATAAATTAAAATGAGCAAAGTTTAAGTAACACAGAAACTTAGATTAAGCAAATACTTCCAAAGAAATGCAAGTATAATCCTGATGCATGTGCAAAATTAAAAGCTTAGTCGGTGTCTAGTACCTTTAGGTTTTGTGGTGAACACAAAACGAGCAGCATCGCTATATCCAACAATATTCTTGGCGTAAACCCAGACTGTGTACGTTTCCCCCGGTGTCAGTTGATCAATCAATTTTTCTGTACCAGTTATTTCTGATGTTTCTTTAGCCACAGCATCAGGAGTGCTTCCCTGAACTCTTAGTTTGTAGTCAATTATAGGATTTTCTTCATTGTCAGCCGGCGGCGTCCAAGCAATCTTTACATATTTTGATTCTTTTTTATTTAACCGTATTATCGGTGGTGCTTTGGGTTTGTCTGTAATCAGTATGGAAGTAATGAGTTTCTCAGATACTTATTGCTTCTCTGTAAACAACCTGACAGACCTGTCTCTTTACATTTAACAAACCCAGATATCTTACGCAAAGCACTACTTATTTCTATTCAGATACACTCAAAAAAAAAGTTGATATATTTGTATCAGGCGAGTTTATCATTACTGGTTCTCAGTCACTGTAACAGTTTAAACCTCCTGAATAGTGTAGTTTTTACCTAATCTATTTGTTTGAAGCTGTGTATACGTACAGGTTATAATTTTGATTTTAATCTATTACAAGAAATGGATGTATAAACAAGATGTAACTTATCCTGACATAAAAATGACAACGATATGTTAGGTTACACGTCGTTGCAATGCCTTTTTGTTTACAGCTACCAATTTTCACCTGCTTGGCACTGGTATTGAAGTTAATACTTACACCAATGCGTGACCACAATGCTGTAATCCACACTTCCTACAACATTGATAGCGCGACACTTGTTCTCTCCGTAGTCCAATGGGGTGCTTGTTTTTATTGCTAGCCTACTACCGTCAGATATGCTGGTTATGTTGGTTGTAATGTTATGACCTGCCGGATTAAACCACTTGAATGTAGCAGCCGGTAATCCCTTGGAAAGACAGTCAAGAGTCAAATTGTTATTGTCCCACGAGCCAACTCTACTGGTTATGTCAGGTTTGTCTGAAAGAATGAAAAAGAAAATTTAAAAATATTAACATTTTTTTCGTTATGCTGTTAGTTTTAATAGCTGGGAAAAATGTTGTTTCCTTCTACAGCAAATCAATGTACGCAGCTTATTTTTGCTTAAATAGCACATTACTTACAAATGTGTCTCTGAGGAAAATGTCAACATTTTTAAGTTGTTGTATAAACAACACAAAATATGTGTTTCTTGTCTATTTTGCAATCAGATTACTTGACTTTCCAATACATATATATTTATATCGATCTTTCAATTCATCCTGAGTTTGACCCAGATAACCTTGAAGATAACCTTGATTGATGACGGAGACATAAAAGTCCTAAAATCAAGCATTGATGAAGCAATGCTAATCCATATTTCATTCCATGCAAAGAGCTAATGATCAGCAAATATTATTGACCAAATATCTTTTATAAACGTTTCAATTCGTTACAACGCGACAACACATTTATTTTATGAGTTAGAGAGAGAAAGAAAGGCTAATCGTCAAGGCGAACAAAACTAAAAGAACTCCTAGGAAGTTTAAGGAAATCGGTTGTTTTGTTCTTTGTTGTAACAAAATAAAAAAAACAAAAAAAACACAACGTTTGAAAGAACGTCCGTAGTACTTACAGTGTACAATCAGTGATAGTTCTTCCGTCTCGTTTACCCCAGCAGTATTGTTTGCCTTGCATTTGTACTGACCAGCATCACTCCTGCTCACAGAACGGAATGACAGTGTGGCTGATCCTTTTCCTGTACTGTACACATTACTGCTGCCTACTCTGAACCATGCCACGGTGGGTGTTGGTTTACCAATTCCACGACATATCACGTAAACTATGGTCCCTTCATTGTAGGAACTGCTCATTGATGGGGTCGTAAGAACCGGAGGTTCTAAGGTTTTAAAGCACCATGAGATACTCTAAATAGACTCCGATACAGGAGAGTGCGAGTAAATGTTCTTCCGTTTAAACGCCCCTTGTGGTCATTCGTGTGTGTTACGTGTCACGCCAACCTCTATTCCTTCATTGTATGAAATATCTTTTGATGGTGTGGCAATTACAGTAATTTATAAAAAGGTGTATATTACAATTTTTACAATTCTAAGAACGTTGTAATCCAAATAGATATGAGAAAGTAGCCTCCGTTTGAACATTTTTATTTAGTTCAAAATATGTAACTGAGGAACTGTGTGCAAAGTTTAAGGTCCTTAGAAGTACTGTTTTCAAGGAGAAATAATGGGTAAAAATTATAGTAAAGGATTGACAAAAAGAAAACAAAACGCAAAAAAAAAGAAAATTTAATAGTTCCAACTGAAATTTGTCGTATATTTTTTATCATTAAATAATGACGCTGTATTTTCTCAACTATAAACCTCGAGATTATATACATACAAAAAAAAATAACCTTGCTGTTAGATAATAACTGACAATTTGCTGGATTGCTGAGGGGTTTGATTTTGATCAGGATATTTTCACAACCAAATGTTGGAAAAGAAGATGAACTCTATTTTAGTATTTAAACACATATTTTGTTACCAAAAAATGCGTCCTAAAATTTGTCTTGGAGGCGTTTATCTTATTTCCAGCTATCAATTTGTTCCCCGCTTGTTATACCATGGCCGTCACATGTACCATCATTGTAATGTCTCTCAGTATCAATGCATTTTTTCTTTCTTTATTTTTATCACGTTTGTAATAGTTATCAGGTTTACGACCAATACAATGCTAGAATTAGAACGTTTATCTCATTTTTTGTGTGAACTTCCAAAGAAATTATCATAAATGTACTAAATACGTATACTAAATCGTAAATATTGTTCAACTCGAGAACAATCCCTAATTACAAATGTGACTTTAGTAAAGTTAATGACCAAGCTAAACAAAATACTACAGACCACTTCATTTTTCTTTAACCTTAATATTACATTATGTTGAAAAATTTTCACAACTGTGAAGTTCATAAACCATTGCCAGTATACTGTTGCCCAAGATAGTGGCTGAATAAATTTTCCTAAGAAACCTTCCAATTCCTTTGTCTCAATTATTTGTTACTAAACAGTCATGCATCATCTATTTCACACCGTTGTGTAGTTCTCACCATTTACGAGTCTAAAAATATTTCATCTTGTAGTTGAAATGAGCAATACGAGCAATGCTCACAGTTTTTTACTATGTATAGTTGTCATTTAAAGATGTATGCGATTATTTATATTAAAAATTATTCTTTAAATATCTCCTTATGTTCATCATGACCACCAAGCCTAAAAATGGATGATAGCTGTTTACTTCTTTATTCAACAATGGATTAGCAGCATGTATTTGTTTTTCATTCGCGTTAATAATAAGAATTTTTTTCAATTTTAGTTTTGTTGATCTTTGCGCTTGGTTTAATTTAATTTAATTTGATTTGATTTTGAAAGGTAGTTTTATACATACATGTTCATTGATCCACAAAGATTTTATAGACAATCCCAAACATAATATACAAAGGTTCCAATTCTCTGAAAAGACTGTAACTAGTAAAAATTCATAATCTGCTAACGATAACGATAGCAATAGTGCTGGAATACATAAATGATTGTGTAAAAAAGATGGGTTTTGATTGCCTACAAATATATTGGAACAATCGTTTTTGTTATGGAGAATCAGGAAATCGAGAAGACAAAGGAACAAGATCTTTTAATGACCAGCAAAAAAAGAAAGTAAAAGTGTTACTTACTGATCAAAATCAGCCTTATCAGATTCCTCACAGGTGGAATGAAAGCGGTTGGCTCCAATCGGCACTCATAAAAGTTCTCGTCTGTCGTTTTTACGTTGCTAATCACTAACGTGGCTTGGTTTTCGATACTAACTCTGCCAGTGAGGTACGACGGGATCGATCCAAAGTGTTGTCTTGTACCGTCGCGTTTCTCGTTTATAATCCCTTTTCTATTACGTTTGTTAAATGTTAACCGTGGTATGAAGGTGGCCCATTGGACGGCTCTAACTTCGTCAAATTCGCTCCTGTTCGTGACCGAGTAAGTCCACACCAGTTTGGCGTCACTGCCCTCCAGGACGTACACTTCCTCGTACGCAGGTGGGACTTTGGTTGGTTGAGTAAAATACATTGCGCTTTCTGAAAAAAAACCAAACAATTTACAAGTTTCTGTTCCAGAACTTTATTGAAAGAACTTTGCCATTAAATGTTTTACTACTGTCATGTTATACTATCATTATGTCTTACATGAACATTCCTGCCACAATCTGTAAAACATTATAGGATGCTTATAGTCCTGTGGCGTAAAAATACGACACGGTTTACGATGCCAAAAGAAACCATACTAATACTTCAGTAACAGCCACTGTGCAAGTAAAAACCTGCTAGTTGTTGTGTAGGCAAGTGTCTCGTTCTTTTAACTTGTTCCAAATGGTTGCAGCTTTCGTCGTTTATTGATTTATTAATTCAAAATTGAAAGGAAGCTTCAAGTTTTACATATAATAACCCGCCAACGTCGAATTGATCCCTCTAATTTTTTTCTGACCTAAAACTCGTATCTTTAAAGCAGTCAAAATAACATTTACAGTACTTGTAATCCGATTACAAATTGGTTGGCGCCATCTCTTAATTCATTTTGGAATTAATTATGAATATTTAGGTTTGGAAAAAAAAGAAAACAGGAAATTTGTTTTCATTTCGTCTTTCCATCATTATTCATGCCAAAGTTCAATATTTTATGTGTAGCCCTATGCAAAAATCAATGGGGAGATCCGATTAACACCCCCACCCCCAGCCCCTTCATTTATGCCAATCTGTTATGAAAAATACCATGGTCGTTAATGCCGCAATATATATATATATATGTATACTAACTACATCAAAAGTTGCCCCTCGGATGTAATAATATTTTTGCCAAAGATAGGGAATGTAGCTTAAATCTGCTGGAGTGG
>JANSTQ010148967.1:0-11972 GCA_026167885.1 Bergia puertoricense
AAATAAATGGAACAAACAAGCATTGGCATTGCCGGTATTTAGAACAAGCAGAACAGTACCTATGAATAATACACTAATTGCTTGGTCAGTCATTTTCTTGCATTCCACTTTCGTCCAGACATTACCAAACTGATTATCACTTATTTTTTCAACAATTAACTTAATTTGCGATTTTCGTGATTATAAAATTTTTGCAAAATTAAAGTCCTGCGAAACGAAATATGAAGTAGCTTGTTGGAAATTTTAAAAGAAATTATACACTTCTTTTCACAAAATAAAAGTCGCAGGAAATAATATGACTCTTCAAAAGTTGCAAAATTAAGTGACTGGCTGTGAATAATAGCAATTACTTAGATGCAATACATAGCCAAACGTGTCTTTTTAAACAGTAGCAGATAGTAACCAAACCGACCAGACTGGAGTAGGGAAGCCATGGACAGGGGGTAGGGAAGCCATGTGGAAAAATCACAGGGGATTACAATCACCCCTTGGAATGGAAACTCCAGGGGTGTGGGAGTGTGGATATTTTCTGGAACCACACATTGTGCTCTTTCTTACAACTGTATTTTGATCAAGCAGCCACCTAAAATATACCTTACTGCTAATTAATTTCAACTCCTAAAAATTAATGGGGCTCCAAACTGCCCCCCATGGGATTTTAAAATATGGGAGTAAAAAGGAGAAAAATCTGAAGCATTATAACAATTTTTAATCAGTACAGGTTATGGCAGACTGTGGTCTAAAAGTATTGAAACAAATCTCTGTTTCAGCTATCAAATACAGTATCTCTTACCTCCATATACCTTAATTAAAATATTTCCTAAAACTATTAAAAGCCCTTTCAACCCAAGCCTGACAAAAAGATGTCTCCATACCTCAAAGGGGTTTTCTTTAAATAACTTTGGAATGGTTTATTCTAAAAAGCTGACATTTCTTACCTTTTCTAAAATTTTATAGTTGGTGTAACTTTTGTTGCTGTATGCTGTATCAGTGTACATGTGGCAATACTTGGATGTTAGCTTAGTTTATAATTTAAAAATTTTCTAGATTGTCTCTCAAGTTTATGATAAAAAAGAAGTATTTTACAATAATTGATATTGAAAATAATTTTATTATTCAGGGTTTGAGAATGACCTACAATTATTTGCTAGTTGGATGGGTTTTCGTTGGCAAAATGCTCCAGGACACAAGCAAACATAAAAAATGGTACAACAGATTACACTTTGTCAGTAATTTTTTTATTTCTTAAAACCTTTTAGTCTTTAATTTTACTTTTTGTCTCACTCTGTAAAGTACAATTTAAAGGCGGTTGCAAGTCTGCAATAACAATCTTGAACAAATAACAAGAAACAGTTATGCCTTTAATAGTGGTAACCGATCAGTCTGAAGAGCTCTTCTACAATCAGTACATTTCTGCGAGCGAACCATAGATCAGCCAGAGAAAAGTAACAAATGAACGTGCAGAGAAACCTGACAGTTGACTGACGAAAATGATCCTAAATTTACATGTACATGCCATGGATGGAATTCCATGGCTTACTGACTACAAATAACATTGGTGTGAATCACTAGCAGGAATTGCTTGTAACTAGTTTTTTGACTTGCAAAATTGGAAAGTAACACACATTTTGCATGTTTGCTACCACTAGCAGCTAGTGGTTAAGTTGAGCCTTGTTATTTAATGAAAGTGAAGCATTTTGGGTACTTTAATTTTTTTTTTAAAAAAATTCCTTGCTGAATACTTAACAAAATAAAGAAGGTGGAACCTGCCCCTCCCCAGGCTGACAGACCTCAAAAGAGCCAAGGCTGGATAGGATTAAACTTAAGGAGCAATTTCATTAATTGATAGGCTGCAGAGCTTGCTTCAGATTACATATAATGGATCATATTTCAAGTTTATTCCTGTGATAAAATTATATATGTTTTGTTAGTTATAATTTTAACCAATTTTAAGTTTGTACTGTACCCCATACTCAAAGGCCAGCTCTGTATTATGGTCGATGTCAACCTTTGCAAGTTCCACTTTTCCTTGCTTCTGTCCAATTGCTGCATCTAACTGAGGTCCAAGTTGTTTGCAGGGTTGACACCAGCTGCAGATGAAAGGAAATGGCACATTTTAAAAAATGTTTCTTTCAATTAGGTAAGTTTTTAAGTGCTTGTACTTGTGCAAAGTATCTGTCCATTATCAAAATTTAGGAATCTGCTGTACATGTGTACTGTCTTGTAGAATTGTTTGAAAAATAAATGATTTGGTAGGTTGCTTTTCATTAACCTTCCTAATAAACTTTAAACTAACACATAATTATTGTAGTCTATACATAGCTATATGTGTATACCATATAATTTTATGCTTACAAGTCACACATTGTCCAATTACATTTAAAATGGTGTCATTATTTTAATTTGGCTACATAGTCAATGTTATGAAATAAAATGAAGACTCAATTTGCCTGAGTAACTCAGGCTTTAATTAGCTAAAATCTCAAACTACAACCTTGGCAGCCATGAGTGTTCAGAGTGTTCTGAGTGTCACCACTGACTACATTGCAGGCTCATGAGCCACAGGTAACCCAAACCAATAACAATATAACAAACATAGTAGAGGAGCACAGTTCGATTCTTGGTGATTCCAACGTCTGCTTGGACTTTCCTCTGATCTGTGTAGCTGTAGCTTTGAATACTCGTAAAACAGAGCACTGACAGAGGGAGGGGAGGGGGGAGGGGGGGTAAAGGGTGCACTGAAGACCACAAGTTTATCAGTTGTATTACTGTCATGTGTTACCCTCGTTAAAGAAAGTTGCTTTACCTTTACCTTTACAATGCAAGTTCTTGGTGTTGACTAAATAACATTACAGTCAAACCAGTATAAGTGGTCCATATGCAGGCAAAACTGTATTCTAAAAAAGACCACTCTTGGGGAATTGCTTTGTGACTGCTTAATACAGGTTGGTTTTGAGCAAGATTTGATTTCTCCATTGTCCCAGTGGTTCTAAAAATGTGAAATTTAGACTGGGCAGGTAAAACTTAAACAGAAACTTGTTTAAGACTAAATATTTAGTGGAAAAATATTTCTTACTCACTCAGCATGAAAATCAACTACCATTGGCTTTGAAGATTGTAAAACTCTTTTTATAAAATCTTCTCTGTCCTTGACATCAAATGGAGTCCTATACACTGAGGAAGTCGAGATATGTGCAGAGGTACCAGCGAGGTACGTGGGAGAGAAAAATGCTCTGTGATGAGACACCAGACGATGGGCCATGCTGCGAAGAGAACATTAACTTTAGTTACGTTATAGCTAAAGTGGTGTCAGTTACTGTAAGTATAAAGTACAGACCTTCCAACCTCAGAAACTCTCAAATCTGGAGGCTCAATTTTTTTAATAAGCAACTTATTTATAAGGCAACTATACTCAAATTAGATGAAATTTTAAGCAACTCCACTTGAGATGTCAGTGTTGCTTTAAAAGCAATTAAAAATAAAAAAGGAAAAAATACGAATGTGATGATGACGATCAAAAATTTTCTCTGTGGATTTTGGACAAGAGTAATGAAACAGGCCTGAAACATACTATTGTACTTTGTTTTTGTTGTTAAAGATGATTCAAGACATTGAAATTTGTTTCTTTTTATTATACTTTCTTAAACCAATGCATGGAAAAATTTAGCAACCATTTAAGCAACTTGAGTACTAATTCTAGCACAAAAATTAAGCAACCCGAGTACTGGTCAAAATCCTAAGTTGCTTATAAAAAACATTGTGTACCTCAAAGCTGGCTAAAGGGCATCAATTACCTTTTAACAATAAAAATTATTGTAAATGGAAAATAAAATTGCCACTCACATTATCAAGACAGAGTAAAGTAACTGTTTTCCACTGAAACCTTTCTTCATACATCTCCAGACTCGTTGCTGAATATTATGTTCAGATGTTTCCAGGTGATCGGTCATTTACCACGTGCTTGGAGTAAGCCAATCAGCGCATGCTTTCAGGTCTGCCCAAAAGGCACCATCCCAGAACACGCTGCGAGATTGGTAACGATTGCTGTTTTTTTGTCGTTTTGCTGAAGAAACGAATTCCGTAAAATGAACTATTAAACAGACAAATTCTGGTAATTACATTCAACAAAGAAGTTGCCTTTTAGCCCATCTACAACTTTAGCTGATAAATGTATTTAAATATGAGTTTTGGTAGTACTTAGAACTGTTTTAAAACCAACAACTGAAATTTAAAATGGCGGCCATTTTGAGACCATTTCGTGCGCACGTGGCTTTCTGGGATGGTGCCATATAATAATTCAGTCAGGCGTTCCTTGCACACAAGAGCCGATCACCTGGTTGTGATCCAACTATCAGTGGTTCAGCTGACCAGCAAAGAAAAAAGTTCAGATTGAACCCTGAAATGCTATTCACATGTACTCAAACTTGTTTGCAAATCTTCAAATTATTTTTTCCCTTCTTTTCTCACAATTTAGTGAAGTACTGAGCATATGGCCAAATAAAACAATCCCAGCTCTTATTTAAAAAAAGCTGTTGCATCTACTTCTTAAATTTTATTTTTGAAAAAATTGCCAAAAAGTTTATTTCCCTGTGGCTTATTATAATGCTCTTTCTATCAGAGTTGGGTCAAATGATTGCTAATACATGTAATTGATAGTTACTTTATGAGAAAAATTTTCATTTAACAGTTGTACTTTTTGAAAAAGGAGGCAAAAGTTTGTGAAGATGTTTATGTCTGTCAATAACTGCTTACAGTCTTATTAAAAAAAAGCACATACCATATTTATTTTTTGGAAAAATCATGATGTGCAACCAGGAATTTTTTTATTACTATTTGGCCTTAATCTATTCTCATCCCACTTTTATGCACAGTTTAGCCCAACCTTTTTAGATTAAGTGTGATGGTCATAACTTTTTATATGTTCCAGCGAGACCCCGGAGAGGAAGACTGAGAAGTCAGGCACGTGCAGAACAGACGTCCATGATAATTTGGAATAACCCAAGAACTGGAGCACTCTATAGACTATATTACGATACTGTAAGCAACAAATAACTGACAAGAAAGTTATAATTTATACAATCCTTGCTTACCTGAGAATGAAAAGTTGACCACGCTGTATGCACTGGAAATACAATGCGATTTCCCTCTATCAGTCAATCAGTCAATCAGTCAAAACTGCACTGTCACATCTCTGTAACCAGGCTCTTCTCTCGCAAGGAGTTCTGGGACACGTTACCATGGAAATTCAACATGGCTTCCAAATTGTAATTAATTGTGTGTTTATTTTGTTGTTTTTTTGGTTGCTACTAAATTTTAATTGCAAGAATTGTCATTTTCGTCAAAACGTGGAAAAAATTATTTTTAAAGCCTCAATCCGCAAACATCGTTGTCGATGTAATATTTCCCTTTTTGATCGCACGTGACTTCAATGGCATTTTCACGGTTGACTTTTTCGAAAAGAACACACTCTTTTGTCGTCAAGCTATGGAAAAGAATGTGCATCATTTATGATCATTGGTGGTCTTTTAACTGCTAGATTTCTCAAAGGTGATATAATTCACTGATTCGGTGAGGGCTATAACTAAAATATGACAGCACAGACGACTCAAGACTACAAAAAAGCCCTCGCTCAAATTGTGGCGCCCGAGACTTTGAGCGACATTGAGGAGTATATTCGCCCCACTTTTCCAGATTCTGGCCAACGAGGCAAAAATGGCGTTGAAAGTATTCCCCATGTGTTAAAAGACCGCTTTCAGAGGCGGATTGTGGTGGATGGGTTTGGAAGGTGGAGAGAAATTCGACCAGAGGCTTATTCAAGAGTTCTACGGTCGGATGTCTTGGAAGCAGGAGCACTGGCAAAGATCAAAACAGAAAGAACATTGCACAGAGGCCTGGCCTGCGACAAGGAATTTCATGAAAAAGCATCCAAAGCATTTCCTTTTATTCAGCCAAGGTTACAAAACAGAGAACTTTCATACGTGAAAAAAGGAAGGGCGAGTTCAAGTTTTAATTCACAACTCACATATGACCACCTTTCCACAAATCTCAGATCAAATGTATTTCCTGGAATTGGGAACAAGAATTGGGAAAGCACTACCGCCAAAACTTTCCAGGAACGAAAAGTGACACCTCCATGGAAGAGAAAAGAATTTTATGGTTTACAGACAGATTACTTTGGGAAATGGTCTGCAGCAAATGTGCACCATGAAAGAATGAAGAAAAAGTGGGACGAGTACTTGAGTGCGGCACCAAAACTGAAAGGTAAAAGAAACTAGTGTCATGGATTGGTTGGATGAGGGCAGGATCAGTCTGCACTTCCCATTCATTAGAGTTTTCTCTGTATATGGACAAGACTGGCAACCTTGTGTTTGTCTTGATGCCTCAAAAAGAACTAACTGAATTTAACTTGCTGGCAAAACAAATTGATTTGACAGTAAGATAAACAGTGTACCTTGAAAGATGTTCAACAATAGACAAATTCAGGACTCCTTTTGTTTTGTTAAGTGACCAATAATATTTATATCACCTGCAAATGACTGCCAGCAAATTATGGTTTGCTCACACGTAATATTTTGCATGTTCTTACTGCAAATGTTGTGATCGTGTGCAACTCCACGAATTAATTTATGAACACACACAACTTGATTCTGTGAACAGTGGTTGTGAATGTGGCAAATTTTCTTTCAAAAGTTAGCATCAAACTTTTTTGGTTAAGAATTAATTAGTAATTTGACAAAAAGTTGAATGGTAAAACTACATGTATCATTGGAATGGGTTATTGAAAATATTGTGATTTTGTCAGCATCTCTGTTGGGGGAGGGGGTACCGTACATCTCAGCCAATGTTTGGCCCAGTTAAGACTTTTTAAAGTTAAAATAAGTCAAATGATAGCCAGCTGTTTACGATCTCCGATTGTCAGAATTAGAAGTCTGGTATTGGTATCCTGTAACAGAATGGATTTATATACCATGCCTGAAAACTATACCTTATTTATGGATTCACTAAAAGGTCAAAAACTAATTCCCCAAAAGAGTGGCATGTCATTGTATGGGCTACACATATGGGAGTATCCTTTGTAGTGTCTCACAGATCAGTTATTTGCTTCATTTCTTTGGCTCTGCAAAATAACTGATTGCATGTCATTGATAAATCGCATTTTGCTGAAGCAGGGTACATACTCTCTGTGACTTTTCAAATTCCATGACTTTCCATGACCTCATTTTCACAAAGGCATATATATGGATAATATAAAAAAGTTATTTTTGCCCTAAAAACAAGGGTCACCTTCTGCACCAGGATTTACAATATGTGACAAAATCTTAGTTTTGCTGTTTTTGTGCTTGAGGTGACACTTGATTTTGCATTAATTTGAAATATACATAATTCAGTCACTGGTTTTCTCTCTCAAAGTTTTAAATGAGAAAACGCAATTCTACTGATTTTCCATGCCTGCAGCTAAAAATTCCATGACTGAAAACAAAATCCCATGACTTTCCAGGCTTCGAAAACAAATTTCAAAAATCCCATGACTTTCCAGGTTTTCCATGACCCATATGAACCCTGTGAAGCTTATTCAGTAAATTGTTAGTTCTTCACAGTTGAAGAGCTTAGTGCAAAAACAGCCCAAGTGACAAATTTAAATCTTGTTCACAAAACCTCAAAATTCTACTCTTTTGTGCAATGCTCAAGTGGCCATCAGACTCATATTATGTACGGTAGCTAACATACTGTTCTTGTAATCCATGTTGAGTTTCCTCCCAAACATTATCAAGACTTCACTTTTGGCTACCAAAGAACCTCATTCCAAAATGACAAGAAAATCTGATATCTCTGCAGAGGGTAAAAACCCTTTCTCCTCCCTTTTTGCACTTAGAAAGAAAAAAGGTCCAGAAAACTTGTTTTGTTATGTAAGACTAGCTGAAGAGGCAGTTTAGCATAAGAAAACAAGAACTTTCCCAGTTTTTTGTAAAGTTTTATACTGTTCTTACACCGAGCATTCAATTATCATTAAACTTGGCAAATTTTTGATACTCCTTTCCAAGTTTTTCCTATTTCTATGACAAAGTACACCCTATTTTGTAAAGTGCTTCAAATGGATATCCCATTTTAGATCAGAAGTCCCAAAATCAGGATTATTGGGCAGTTTTATTACCAGAGGACAATTTGCAACTAATACATGTAGCTACAAAACAATAAAACAGTAAATTAATATTAAAAACATGCATAAGTTACATGTAGCTGTCCACAGATTTGTGAATTTTTTGTTAGCATAAAGTATAGCGAATTCTAGACAATTTTATTTGATGGTAAAAAATATGATATATCTAATGACTGGTTGTTATCAAAAGCACAAAGATAAAAAGAAATATGCCAAGAGTTTGTGATAAAAATATGCAACAGATAGCTTTAAATTTTACACTGTTTTGTCTTTTGTTAATAGTTGACATGCACAAGAGCATAATGCGACAGTAAGGATACAGCGCTGTACCAATAAAATCATGTACTGGATGACCAGTGTTTTTATAATTAACTATTTCCAATTGCTGAAGGTTACCTAGGAGCTGTTGTTTGGCCAAAAAGTGAGTAATTAAAAAATTATCTCTGGTCATCAGAAAAAAAAAAAATTGTGAAAACAATTAGGCATCTTGTTTATCACATTTCCCGGAAGTTGTTTTTTTAGGAATTTCTTCTCACTTTGCTAAAAGTGTATATAACTATGATTCACAGTATTAGTTGCCAAAGTTGAGATAAGGTTGTCTGATTGCTATTCATCTACAGCCAACTGGAGTGCACCAGATCCTTCCGAGATTCAGCCCAAGAAAGAGAATAAGGAACCAAAGCCAAAAAAAGCCAATATGAAGCCAAAAGCAAAGAAGAAAGAACTGTCACAAGCACCAAGGATAGAAACTCCAACCTTGGATGAGCCAGTTCCTCCACCACCCACCAAACCACCTATTGATCTGCCTGCTGATGATGGTGATGATGACTTCTGGAGCTTTTTTGATAAACCATTCAACAAACCAAAATAGTAATCTAGAACTTGTCTTAAATTATTGATTTGGACTGAGGATGTCAAAAGGGTGTTCCTTCTCAAAAATAATAATAATTATTATATTACTTTTTATTAATTCTTAAGAGCACATCCCACATATTAGGTATCAGACAGACCCATAAACCTTAGAGCATGATCTAATGGATGTACTTAATTATGATATATAACAGGCACAGAGGAGGGGGGCTGGCCATTTGCAGTTTGTGATAACCGTGTAAAATGACCAGCCCCCCTGCCTGCAATAAAGGATATTTCCCTAAACTGAAGATATCTTCCCCTTGGATCAGATAGAAATTCCATGACTTTTCCAGGAAATTTCTTGGACTTTGGAACATTTTCAAGGACCTTCCACTCAGCATAAGGTTTTCTGGAATAAGCTGGGCAAACACAAAACACCTCTTTCCAATTATGAATATCACAAAGAATACCATTAACTTCTGAATATACATGTAAGCCAGTGGTCTTAATAGCTGTCAAAGCACTTTTTAATAGGCTTATAACTATTCAGTGTGGGTTTATAATCAGGGGGGCTTATATTCAGAAATCTGTGGTAATATAAAAAGTTAATATGTACAATTTAAGTGTGGGCCAATCAAAACTGCCAACACCTACAGTTAACGAGAAAACTCTGAAATCCAAGGATTTTTCTGGGACCTCACAAAAAATACCCTGCATGTGTTACATAGTTCTTGAGATGGTCTGCAGTACTGAGATCTCAAACAAGAGTTGGTTTCCAGATTCTTTATTTTTTATATTAATAAAAACAACAAAAAGGACAACAGACTAAAAAGTTGAGTGAAGCTTCAAACTTCATCCAAAACTACTTTGCTATCAGGTTAAATGACACTCACAGTACTTAAGAGAAAATGACAGGAGACCCCCATCAACCTGATAGATAGATAGATAGAAGAGTCAACGAAAGCAATTAACTTAAATAATTTTGTCTAGTGTTTCGCTACTTTTTAATTAATATTACTGACAAGTGATTATTGTTCTATCAAATGAATACACTGAATTGCTTGACAAACAAAGGAAGTCAAAGTTTTGTGCGTTTAATGTCATGATTAAATAATAATAATTTAATAATGGCTACATTTATGGTTGACCAAAAACCAAGCAGAAGTGGAGAGACAAAGGCTGTTTTTTGTTAAAAAGTACTTAGTTAAACAATTTAAACTTGCCTTTGACTAATTAAAAAACAATATATCTGTAGTCTCTCACAAGTACTGGTTTATAAATGATCTTAGTGACTCAGTGGAAATTTGTTGTACTTCATTGACCCTCCTGTCACACAGACCTACTCAGCAATGCAGGTTATAATCTGTTTAAAGCCATGTGCCATGGAACTGCTGTATTTATAATGCTGGTCCTTATATTACATTCTCTGAAAGTATTTCATTGGCTATCTGCTGCTCCAACAGTCCAAGACCTACAATGAAAAATGGGGAAATTTTAAACATTAGCAAGAATGGTTTTAAGATTTTATCTTTTGTACTGTAAACAAATATTATAAACTGATACATGTAGTTAATTATTATTGTCAGTACTATAGTTTTAAAAAAAATAAAATCTTAAAATATTTTTATCCTACCTTGTGATAAGACGCCTTCCTGTTGATCAAAGATTCCCTCAATATCCACATCTTGGTCAGGGGCTTTGCCAATAGTTGACTCAAGGGAGAGTAAGGATTGGGCTTCTTTGGGAGTCGGCATGAACTGTGAGGATGTGGCAGTCTCCTGACTGTACACTGCTTCACTAGACTCTAAGTCAAAAATAACAGCTCCAGTAGTCAGTTATTGGGATAAGTCAAGAGCTTTCTAACAGATTCCACACTAAAAGTAAAGTAGTGTTTCAAATGAAAAATGTCTTGTGCTACATAACATGAAAGATATGTAAAAAAATCTTGCATTTGCTCAACTTCAGTTACTTACTTTTTGAACATAATCAGCTGGAAGAGACACATATTTACATGGGTTTCCCACTTGTTGTGTATCGCTGGCCCTGGACTATAGACTAACACTTAACTTTAGGAACCATATGCTAAGTACTAAAGTCAGATCTATGGTGGAAAATGAAACACCTTAATGACAGCTGTTACCTAGCAAAAACCTAGTAAATTGACTAGAAATGAAAATGCCAGGATCTCAACATAAACCAACAGAAAGAATGCAGGAGCAGCAAGTTTAGTCCATGTACATTATAATTTATTGTGTTTAGCTCTCAGCCTTGCACTGGCTACTCGTTAGAATGGCTCAAGTCTGGTCTGGTATTTCCCTGTCTGAACATTTGAGGAATAATTGTGAATATTTTTTAAAAAAAGTTTTTCAGTGAATATTTCAGAGCTTTTCCTGACATATTCAAATGCTGTTTTGCATGAGAGGGAAATATGGAGACTGAAGCAAATTTATTTGGGTTGGTTCATCGATCACTTTAAAATATGGAAGTCTAAGAGGCCAACTATTTTCTCAGCAAAGTGTTGGAATACAGCACAAAACAGCTATTCATTACTAACTGTAATCTGTCAGTAATGTAACAGTGATGGCATAGTTCTGGCAGTGATGTAACGGCGATAGCATTGACTTGTTAAGGATGGCATAGATTTGACAGTGTCATAAAAGTGATGGCATACATGTAGATCTGTTGATGACATAGATCTGGCAGTAATGCAACAGTGATGGCAAAGATCTGGCAGTAGTGTAAGAGTGATGAAAAGATCGGTCAGTGGTGTAACTGATGAAAAGATCGGTCAGTGGTGTAACAGTGATGGCAAAGATCTGTCAGTAGTGTAACAGTGATGAAAAGATCGGTCAGTGGTGTAAGAGTGATGAAAAGATCGGTCAGTGGTGTAACAGTGATGAAAAGATCGGTCAGTGGTGTAAGAGTGATGAAAAGATCGGTCAGTGGTGTAACAGTGATGAAA
>JANSTQ010148978.1:0-11969 GCA_026167885.1 Bergia puertoricense
GCAGACCTGAAAGCGTGCACTGATTGGCTTACTCCAAGCATGTGATAAATGTCCGATCACCTGGAAAGTTCTTACCTAGCAGGCTTGTCATCCATTATTCTGTAAGATTAAACTAACTTACTTTTGAACATCTTCAGTTTGCAAATTGAAGAATTTTTGGTCAGTGTCAGACCCAGATTTCAGTAGAATTTTGATAAACCTTGAGCCCTGTCCAATATACACTGTAGAACATCAATCTATACAATATAGACAAGCTTGTATTGAAAGTCTCTTAACCATATCCCAGTCTATACACAGTGATCTGTATACTGCATCCTGTTCCAGACCAAAACATATGTTAATCATACATGTGTAGCCAGTATATCATCACTGAGGGGAACCCCTGCCCCCTCTTGTGAGGGTACCCTCAAATACAGGTACCACTGATATTAGCAAACTGATCATGATAAAACTCATGACATTGCCATTCATTTGTCATTTGCAATGATTCATACACTGTATAATTTATGACTGTCATTTATGTGTGTCGGATCTTGGTCACACTATCATGACAGCAACCAGGTGCAATAATTGGCTGTTAAGAAAACTCCCTTCAACAGCACCATAAAGATTTTCTCTCTTGCAATGAAAGAAAAGGCTTTAATTGTCATTTCATTTGAACATATCAGTTTTTTACAGTGAAGCAAAGTCCACATTTGTACAGTAGGGCTTTGCAAATTATGCTAGCATTTCTTGAGCATTTTAGTGACCGAGGAGCATCGAGCATAATGCTAGCATTATAGTAGAATTTTTCGTCCATTTGTTCAAACAGAAAATAAAATATATGTATTATGTATTTTTACCACCTATAGATTTTGAATGTATGTTTTGTTTCTCTCAGTAAAAACTAAACAAACCTGATGAATCAATTCTTCCTTTAAATATTGTGTAAAACTTATTACAATTAATAGTGTAATTACATGTACTATACAATATATCACTGCAAATGCATCCCTTTTTGAAAAACTGAAAATCTCCAGGCTCCAGCATTGATTTTGTCTCAATTTAGGTAAAATAAGTAAATTTTGGATGAGCATTTTTTGAGCATTTTAGTGACATTTGGGAAATATCCACTAGCATTTTAGTGAGAAAGTCAAGCATTAAGCATTAGCATTTTAGTACAAAAAAAGCATAATTTGTGAAGCCCTATTGTACAGGTACATTGTATAACATTGCTATCACCAGTTTTATTGCTGTGTATTAATAGTTCTACTTTATTTGGCTTTGCAGGAGGAGTTTCTAGATGTTATATACTGGTTTAGGCAGATTCTGGCCATTCTGTTAGGAATAGTGTGGGGAATTGTGCCACTGAAGGGTATCCTAGGAATAGGGCTGTAAGTATCAGCATCTGCATCCACCAGATCATCTTAATATCTGACTTTTCTTTAGGCCAAATATGTCTGGGTTTTTCTTTTCTTTTAAGTTTTAGTCACTACACTTTGGTTACACTGGGAAGAAATTAGGGTACTAGGAAGGTACAGTCTTCAGGTGAAAACCTTTTATTGTAACAATCCAAATGAATACTGATTCCTTAAGGTGTTTAATTTCATGTAGCTTGTATGAATTGGTCGAATACAATCTCAAACTTTAAGACATAAAGTTTGTGATTTACTGGTTTAATTTGTAAATCAGGCTTGAATTAAGAAAAATTAAAGAAATTGCAGCTATAAATTTTAAAGCTATACTGTAGTTCAACTTTTGGCAAAAAAAAATAATAAATTGTAAAGTGGCAGTGTGAAAACACTAGCAGGTGTTTTTTTTTGCTTGGTCTTAACAATATAAATATCATAAAGCACCTTTCTATTAAGACCACCTCTCTTATTTAAGCCCCTCCTCCCTCCCCCTTGGCATCCTAATTTGTAATAAGCTACCCCCTCCCCATTGAAAATGATTTTTATGTATGAGTTAGTAGACTGTATATAATACAGTGCTTACTGTAGCCATTGTGAATTACACAGCCATACTGTAGGTTTGTGAACTTGTAGCACTCCGTATTAATTTAATTTACAAATTACTTTGTTTGTAAAAGTTCCATTTTCAGGTGTTTATGGTCCTGCAATTCACTGACAGTTTGGACCAAGTCAGGATACCCCCCCCCCCTCTCTTCACTCTAATAAGCTGCCCCCTTGTAATAAGCCACAATGTCAGAAATTAAATAATGAAAAAAACTGTCTGATTGCTGGTGGTGAATATGTTTTACTCTCTGGGTGAATAGAACTGTTCAAACTGCTCTCTTGCTTCCTTTTTACATTTTAACTCTTCAGGCTGTTTTGGAGTTCCTGGTTTTCTACCTGGAGTACTGGTAGTGCAAATGCTAATAAAAAGGGTTTTTTGAATAAAAATAGATAGGTGATTTATAATATACATCTACATTGTACATAATGACAATTTCATATACTGTACATGTAGTCACATATAATAAATGTTGCAAATAGAATTCTGTATAATTCTAATTGAAAAGCAGCTGGAAGTACAATGATGTACTGTAGGGTAAATTTTGCTAAACATGTTTGTGTGACAAAGCAACCAGCAACTTAGTTGCAGATGATGTGAATGAACACTAACTGTTTATACTCTGTTGCCAGGTTTTGCCTCATCAATGCTGCAATAGTGTATTTGTACTTCACAAACTTTCAACAAATTGATGATGAAGACTATGGAGGGGCTTTTGAACTCACAAAGGAGGGTTTCATGTCATCATTTGCTTTGTTTATGGTGAGTGGGATGTTTAGAATCGTGTAATACTCGCAACTGATACACAGTTGAACCTCGATTATCCCGACCCATTGGGACTTAGGTAAATAGTCTGAATAATTGAGAGTCCAGATAATCAAAAACATGAATATTGATGAGATAGAAATGTAAATAAAAGGAATGCAGCAAAGAAAATATCATTTTAATTGTGAAATGATACTTGCATAGATACATGTACACAGCCTGTATGTATTTACAAATAAAAGCTTACAAAACAATTGAGCCAATCAGAAACTGGCTGGATGCATCAGAATTATGTTTGTCTCGTCACGTTTGCAAATTTTAAAAGTGAAACAGATACACCGTAGTACGCTGTTTTAACAGTCTTTGAAAGGATTATTGTGCTTTTTACATGTACAACTTTGAGTTTTCAAGATCACGGCTAATTAATATTCTTGTAAAAATTGGGACCAGAGAAAAAAGTCCAGATTATTGAATAGTCCAGATAATGGAGGTTCAACTGTACTTAATTGGAGTACCATTGGTACAAAAATGTAGGAGGTCATTTGGACCCTTTGTTGAAAGTTCTTAGGATCCTCGAGTAGCTTAAATTGTACACTATTTTGTTGTAAATGAGTTACATTATATTAGGAACATGTATTTTAAAATATATGTTTTAAAGGTGTTTTCGTAAAATCTGGCCACTTCTCTGGCCTCTTGTCTGCCTTTTATAACTTCTTGGCTCATAAAAAAATTAGTGTGTCTCACGGGACTCTTGACAAGTTGTTTTAATGTGTTCTTTCAGGTTTTAATGTGACATGGATGCACATCTGTGTGTTATTAGAATCAAAATTTTTTAAACAATTTTTTAGTTTAACAATTTTTTAAAGAAGGACAAGTGAGCAGCATGTCTGTGAACTTAATTGTAAAACAGTGGTTATTTCACCGACATGTTTTGTCTGACTATCACGGATGTCTTCAGAGCATTTTCCAAAAATACATTTGCACCCGTATTTATTTTAACTAAACTACAGTATAGGCATGACAGAATGTACCCACAAATACGCAGATTTACGTATCAGAACAGGTGTGCCTCAAAACAAGGTGTAGATAATTATTCTATGTGACAGTTAAACAGTGTTAATTATATTTTTGGGGTCGTAAGTTTTGGTTGTCTTCTTATGCAGAACCAAAGTTTTCCAGAACTCTTATCTCAAATGGTTAGTACCCACTTCACGTTCTATAAATTATAATGTAAAATTCTCCCAACTTGTTACAGTAATAGGAAATATTTAGGCATAATATATACACGGTACTCACTTTTTGGAGCAAAAGGGTTAAGACATGACGGGTTTTCTGTACATGTTTGCAACAATAAAAAATAACTCAAAATATAAAAATTTTGTTCTTTTTTTAACAGTTTAATCAGTGTCACCTAAGACATTTGTTCTGGTTGCAGGTGTTGTGGATTTTAGTTTATTCAGCCTATCATTTCCCATGACGAGGGCAGGACTGTGAAATTTTTAGTTGGATGTTGGTGAATGAGGCAACATTCTGACTTGCTTCAGAAAATATTTGGTTCGACATGTGTGTCATAGTTTATATATAATGAGACACACTGGGGGGTTTGTGCAGTGTGCAGTGGCTCCAAGCCCATCCACGTCACACCAGCCAAATAAGAGACTCTTCACCATAGAAAACAGAGCATGGGTCACGGACAACTCACAAGATTGGAGATTAATACCCAACTCTCTTCTTTTTTAGATTAAATGAACAGCTATTTCAAAAAAAGGTGTGACATATTTAGACCAAAAGGAACTACATGTATGAGCTGTCAAACCTGAAAGTGTTAATTATGCAATAGAATGAGAGTTTCTGTGCTGGACAACTTCAGTGAGGGTAAACAAAAGTCACTTGGGTATCTCAGTTCAGAAATTTACATTCCATTGTATTTAATATTTACTCCTTCATTTTTAAAAATCCATATCTTCTTTTGGTCTGGATATGCACCAATGGACAAGATGACTTTTTTTTAATAGCTTTCAGACAATAAATGTGATTTTAAAGCAGAAATACATAACAAGTGCTGTAAATTATTTGTATCAATTTATGCAAACATTTAACTAAAGTTGAACAAAGAAAATACATGTAAATGTACAGTGTATGTGATCATCTGTTTATTGTTTGAAAGCCTCATCACCAACAGAGTAAGCCAGAAATGGACAGACTTCTCAAGGAGAAAAAATCGTATGGGTTATTGAAAAGAAATTGGAAAGTCACGGGGTTCCCACATTTCAAAAATCCTAGCCTGTGAACACACTCTCCAGTGAGAAAATGGAGAAAAAAGTGAGGGAGGAAAAAATAACAAAGGGGAGAGGGAGCAGGCTTTCCTTTTCCCCTTCTCTCCCCTCTTCCCTCCTCACATTTTCCCCATATCCTCACCATAGAACCTGTTCACAAGCTACAAAATTCATGCCCAGAAAACCTGAAAAATCAAAATTGGCCATATGGAAAGTCAAGGAAAATCAGATATCTGTGTGAAAGAAGTAGTTATATACATGTATATTGTCAATTTATGGCCTACAAATATCTTTATCGTCTTCAATTTTTTAAGTCAAAAGTTTTCTGAAATAAAGTCATGTAATTTTGATTTGAAATATAATGATGTGTGCACCCTTGGACTCTATATAGTACCACAGGATCTTCTGTTGTAGAACCTGGGAAAACCTTTGAACTTTAATATTGGTTGAGCTGATTACGTGTAAAATTTTGTCTGTGATCTTCATAGTTATTTCTGGTATAGTTGTTAGATCTCTAGGACTGTGCTGAAGTGTCTGCCTGGGGGGTGGGGAGGGGGGACTCCAAAACTAACAGGGTGAGGGTGCTTGTCATACCTTTTATGGGTTAAAATTCTGGATTTTGTTACCGCTTGGGGTATTCAAAGCAAAATACTTCAATGCATTTGCATACAAAACGGTACCTTTTAGGGGTGCCACAGTCAATTGAATGGCATATCATGTTATTCGTGATATCATTTTGCAGTACATTTTAAAAACAAACTACCTCTTTTATTCTTAATTCATGGGTGTCTGATACAAACAGTCAATTCAAATTTCTTGAATTTTATATCATTTGCACCAATTGCGAACAAGTCAAAACGAGAAATTTCTCAAGCATTTTCAGCTTTTCACATCAAAGTAAAAAAAAGTAGACTTATTCTATTGCACCGCTAGGGCTTGGTTTGATTGACGGCTGTCAAGTGTTTTTTCCCTCCTTTTGTCGATTTCTGACTGAATCCTTTGGAAACGGAGATGAGTTCTATTCATCATGGTGACGAGGCTTGCCGGGCAATAATTTCCAATGGCTGCTTCGTAAAATGGGTCTATTAGATTACTAAACTTAAACTGAATTATTTTAAAATTACTAAGTACACTTTTTTATATAAAAGCAATTTAATAAGAACATTGAGGCTGAGATGAACTAAAAGCAAGAACAAAAGAAGAACAAACTGAGACTCGAGCCGAAAATTTCGATCGATTTTTTTTTGAAGACTTATAAAAGAAAAGGAAGAAACATGAAATCAAAAATCAAAAATCCTCTTTTAAGCAGGTTTTCTATCTTTGAAACAAGCGTACGATGAGAACAAAATAAGAACATTTTGTGGCTGAAATTGTCACAAATAACAACGCTGAGCCCGAGCACAATTTTACTAGTTCTTATTTAAAAAAAAGTGGTATGCAAAACTGTAGATTACTAAATGTATTTTTATTGGTAGTCGCTTCTTTTAATTTTCTTGCCTCGGGGCAGCCGCAGAAGTGTATTTTCAGTATTCGTGTGGATTGATGTTAATCGTAGAAACTCAAGTGATTAGTTTTGTTTTGTTCGGGAAAACGTCATTTTTTCCACTCGTGTATGATTGGTCAATGGCGACGTTTTTTTTGGTAGGTTACTTTGGAGAAATCCTGAACTGTAGACTTATTAAATGTTTTGACTTATATGTTTAGTAATGAGCTGAATTTACTAATCTTGCTCACACACGATATTGGCCACGTATGAAAAGCGCAGCTCCACATTTTAAACTGAATTTTAAAAAGCTACACTTGACCTCCATCTTTGACTAACCGGGCACTTTAACAGGAGGACCGTTGTTGAATTTAAGTAAGAAGGTAAAAGACTAATAACTCTCCTTGATATATTTCATGATAGCCGACAATTTGATTCAAAAAAGCTGCCCACGGGTTATAATGAACGAATCAGTTGCTCTGCCAAAATCAATTTCTCTTGTCCGTGTATATCATCCAAAAGCAAACACAGTTTTAAAACATAGTTGTGACATTTCGATAGACGGTTACTAAGATTGATCAGAAAGGTAGAGTATTTGTTGTATTAAACTCAATTGCACAAAGTGAAAACTGGGGGCTATTCAAAGAAATATCATGGTATAAATTTCTCAAGTATCTAATCTTTAGAAAGTATAATAATTCTAACGTATGTAACCACTAAACTACCTTAATTCTAACGTATATAATTCATAAACTACCTTAATTCTAACGTATATAATTCATAAACTACCTTAATTCTAACGTATATAATTCATAAACTATCTTAATTCTAACGTGTCTAATCCCCAAGCTTCAAGTTAATTCTGAACGTATATAGCCCCTAAAATATCTTACATGTAACTTTAATGTTTCTAACCACCAAACTATCTCAATTCTAATAAACATACAATGAAAATACTCACTAAAGAAAATATTACAACTATGAAACTACGGCCATTTTGGACCTAACCGCCAACTCTTATTAAAAACGTTTGAGTTTGCCAAACGGCAAGGGGTTTAATGTATGCATGAAGGAGTGAGCAAAACGGTAGAGAGACCGAACTCAAGGTAAGACGTTATCCAATATTGTATTCACTGATTAATTTCACAGGGCAGTCATGCAAAAACATGTCACAAAACACGACCAGCCCAGAACAGGACGAACATCCATGAGTTTGGATATCTTTGGTCACGTGAGCATCTATGATAAAGAACTCCTCGTTAAAGAAAATCTTCCCCTGAAACCTTACAGAGTCAAATGCTTTGAGGCGACTGTGAATCTACTTGAAAAGATTGGAGTGCCGTATTTCATAACGGATGGTACCCTTCTCTCTGTATGGCGCGACAATGGAGTATTTATCCCGCACGACACGGATACCGACCTGGGAATCATGGAAGAACACATGCTGAAGGTGTGGCACAGTCGTGAGCTTCTTGCAGAAGGCTATGGTCTCGACTCTTGCGCTACAGTCACGGGAACGAAATGGCCGATGGAGAGGGGTGATATTAAATTTGATCCGAGCGGTTCTATGGGCCCTGTGAAAAAATTGACAGTCCGTGACGTCAAGAGTAATCCTGGTCCTCTCAAGTATTGTAGTGGGCCGTGGCCATGGTGCGCGACCGATATTTTCACATTCAGAGTGGCAGAAGAGGATGAAAACTTCTTGGCCCGAAACTTCCTCGCGGAAGACCAGGGACTAGGGGGAAAACGATACCCTAGAGACGCTGTTTATCCCCTGAAGAGGTACGAATTTGAAGGAGTGAAATGTTGGGGGCCGAGCGACCCAGAAGAAGTTCTCAAGATAGAGTATGGCTACCTAGGCCGAGACTGTTACTACGACAAAGACAAGAAAATGTTCAAAAAAATTGCCGTGTAAATAGCATATTAGTATAGAAAACACCACCCGTTCAAGAAGAATTAATAAAAAATACCAGGAGTATTTAATAAAAGTGGATGACAGTAATACCATGAGTGCGCTCGTGAAAATGATGAAAAAATGGATGACCCCTTACTGGCAAAGTTGCCGCATATTCTCCGGTCTTTCAAAATCTCTTAGCTTAGCCAATCTTTTTTTCTTTCTTTTTGCAAAAATACGCTTAAAAAGCAAGAACTGCAACCAAACATTGTTTTGGTCGGCCATTTTATTTCAACGCGCCCATCCGTTGCGATTGCAACGAGTTGCTTCGGGTAGCTCGAGTCACGCAAGTGTAAATGCAACCCAAGGTACGTCGAGTGTTCGACGTACTCGTGCAAATACATTTCGGTGTCTCCCTGGGACGTCCCGAGATAACCGTGCAAGTGTAAATGGGGTCTTAATATAATAGAAAGCCATTAAAGTGCCAATGTGGGATGCTCGCTCGCGCTTGCAATGATTTCGTAGGACTTTTACCATATAAGAATTCCAATTTTATGCTCTAACGTAAAGTTATAATTTGGATCCTGTGTTAAAAAGCTGGCAACCCAGTGTACACTTTTAAAGCGTCTTGTTGTTCTTATAAATTAAAGTTGCTCTTATAAAGAAAGTGTGTAGTGGATTTACATACACTTGCGTGTTTTATTCCAAACATTAACTGAATACGTGCAGTCGGTTGAAAAATGCAAAACGCAGAACACAAAAGGTAATCAGGCGGCTAAAATCCTAAGGGATTGTGAAAACTAATTTGCATCAGTGATGGTCACGGCCCAAACAGCCTTGCTAATTGTTTGCATATGCGTAATTTTTGCATCCTTCAATAATTACTTTAATTGCTATCAAAGTAAGCTTTGCTAAGCTCGAATATATAACTTGCTAGCTGATATCAACATTTTTTCAAGGAAACAAATAATGATTTAGACAGCCCACTAAGCCGAGATTATCAAAGAGTAGACAACGATTTCAATTTATTGTTTGGAATTTTGTGCAGGACGACTTTGCGTACAATACAAGTTTATACAGCGAGAACTGATTGGACAAATTTACAATAGCGAACCAATACTGGTATAATTTATTGTACAATACATAAATCTGCGTCGAGTTCAGATTTAAAGCAAAGATTATCAACTGCTTTCCGCGCTCCTTGTAGCAAGTAGAGAAACCAAAGGTTCAAGAAACCCACAATGCCTCAAGGGAAAAGGCAGCAGTTTCAGGAGCAAATTCACGAGGTCCGTGATAGAATTCGAGAATTTGCCCCAAAGAAGAAAAGGCTGAAAAACCTGGACCTGTTTGTGCTCGATAATTCCCTTCGTGAAACCACCGTCGGGCAGCTACGCGGCCACACCATTGAAAACAAATGGGCGATCTACAATGAGGTGAAACGAGTTGGCTTCAAGCACATGATCGTGGCGTCCTTCTCACACATGACGCGCCTTGGTGACACGTTCATTCGCCAGTTGAAAGAAAAGGGTGAAGATATGAGTCTCATGTACGCCTTCACGGAGTTCATAGAGAAAGTCCACAATGATGATGTAGAGAAGTACAAGAAAGAGATTCCGATAGGAATGCTGAAATGCAAGGAGCTTGGAATCAAGAACATCATCATTGAAGCGGATCTGGTCTACCAAGCCATTGATTACGCCAAGTTCAACGCTAAGAAGATTTGTGAGCTCTTTTCCCACAGGTTTCAGTGGATCCGCAAAAATCTTTCTGAAGATTCACGTATTTTTATTAATTTGCGAGACCTCCCCGACAGCATGATGCGCAAGCCCAGACGTGTCTTCAAGATAGTAAACTTTCTGTCTTCACTTCCTGTCAACGAGCGTCCGTTTGGGATCCTCTTTGAAGAACAGGGAAAATATCTCCCAGAGGCACTGGGTGTTTGGACAACTGCCATTCGCAAGGAGATGGACAAATGTGGCTTCAAGGATGGTCATCTGTTGATACACTGCCACCAAAAGTGGGGATTCCAAGACGTATCACAGCTGGAGGTTCTGGCTAAAGGCGCCAACGGTATCTGGGCGGGTCTGTGTGAAGAAGGGGCTTCCATGGGGCACGCCTGCTCAACCGTTACAATGATGAACCTGGTTCGTATGGGAAACAAGAAAATCCTTGACAATTTCAACTGCACAGAGCTGAGAAAAGCAGCGCAGAATGTCACCAAGATTACTACTGGCCTTCCCCCTCACCCCAAGCAGGTTGTGTATGGTGAACGCGCCCTGGATATGGTGTTTGGAATGGAACAGTTTACTCCAAACAAGAAGCAGTTTAGCATGGCAGCTTTCTTTGGCGAAGAACCAGTTATGCGAATGACAACCCTTGCCTCGCCTGCGATGATTGTCAAACGGCTCCAAAACGTGTTTGGTGAAGATCCACAGTTTACTGAAGAGAGAGCCAAGAGAATGAAGGAAGTGATGCTTGAAGATCTTCACTCCAACAGGAAAGAGGAATACATGAGTGCCGTTGGACTGGCTATGTTGTTTGACCGATCTGGAGGCCAAATGACCGAGAAGATGAACGAGGCGATTGCAAAGGTGAAACATATAAATTTTATTTTACTATCATATGTTGTTAACCAGCGTTTTTAGTTCTATTTGAACAAGTGAAGTTTGCCATCTTCATTTTCAATACCTTTATTTTTGTAGACGAGAAAAAATTTAGCTACAGCTTCAGTATCCATATTACACCTTGGCGAACCCTTACGTGTCTTAATATCCTAAACATTATACCGAATACGTGGCATTTGTTGGTTGCGAAAATTTTGTCACGTGGGGATAACTCAGACAAACGTGTCTACAGCTATTTTTATAACAAGATTGCCTTTTGAAAAATACAAAGCACAGAACACTAAAGGTAATACCATATCCCAAAGGTATGGTGGAAGTGTTAATTACTAAAATTTGAATCAGTGTTTGACCCAAGAAACATCTAAAGCGTTTTCTACTTCTCTTCAAAAGTGATGAAATCAAATTCGGACTGAGACGTCAGCATTACAAATTCCGAAAATGACACAAAATATCCAGATAGCCGACTTCAATATAATAATTAAGTTTGTTTTATTATAAAGGCTGAGCCCAAGTCAAAGCGTGTCCAAGAACTGATTACTGAGATCCGCGCCATGTGGGATGAGTGGGACTTGCGCGACGGACAAAAAGATGACATGTTGGAGTTTGACGCCTTCTACAACGGTTTTATGGCTCCTTATTTTGGATGCTACAGGTGAGTTTTGATTGAATCCGGCTAAGTTAGTTTGCATCTGTTTTACGGCTTCTTACTTACAGGTGAGTTTTGAGTGAATCCAGCTAAGTTAGTTTACAACGGTTTTATGGCTCCTTATTTTGGATGCTACAGGTGAGTTTTGAATGAACCCAGCTGAGTTAGTTTACAAAGGTTTCATGTCTTCTTACCTTGGATGCTACAGATGAGTTTTGAAAGAAAGTCCAGCTGAGTTAGCGTTCAGCTTATCATTTATTACCGAGAGGGGCGTGTCATTTTGAGTTTG
>JANSTQ010148989.1:0-11968 GCA_026167885.1 Bergia puertoricense
CGAGAAGCATGAAACTCGGAGTAGCAAATAAATGTGTTTGAATTAGTCCGACTCCATAAATCTATCTATATATATAACAATATATACCTAAACAAGAATAATGACCTTGAAGAAGAAACTGCAGCAGGTTACTATAGAGCATAAAGTCTTAAAGATTTGTAAACGAATTTTAAAAGAGCAAGGGGAATGTTATCGCTTCATATCACTATTAATCACATGAAAAGTTTGTACCAAAGAAACAAATAACTCAAAGGCTTCCATGACAACTACACCAGTCAGGAGAATGATCACAACACCATAAAGTGTTTTAGAAGAAAGCTGGAACGTTTAAGTGTATTAAACTTTGGCAAGCATGTAAGAAAGTTTGAAACTCTATTAATTTTCCATAACAAAAGATGCACGTCAATGAAGTCACCGGAGGTATTCAAATAGAGATTGAAGCAAACGGAATCAGTTGGAGTGCCACCAGTCAAGCATGGTGATTCCATAACTTAACTCAATCAAGATAGAAAGCCTTAAAAAAACACTTTCAATCTGTTTTCAGTCAAGAGGACACTTTAATATGATATTCCGTATAATAACCCTAGCCCTTTTCCAACTACTCGTGAAATTCATTTTGATTTTTTCCTGAAAGGAGAAACAGCTGCAAAACTTAGCCAAAGAAAGTCACTGAACCCAATCATTTATCCCCCAGGGTACTGAGAACACTAGCATCTAGGTATGCTAAGTTACTCCAGATAATATCAGATCCCACTTGTTACCAACACATCCACTTCCTGACCTCCCAGCACGAAGGATTCTTCTTCAAAGACGTAGATCACAATCACATCAGATCTCACTTGTTAATGACATTTTGAACTTTTTTACACATCCACTTCACGACCTTCTCTCTGCATACAGGAGTCGCATTTTTTCTTAGTAGATCACACCTATATCATGCATATCCCACCTGTCGATACAAAAAGATTCAAAAACTGCTTTCTCCGTAGGCATCTTTACGGTTTCCTATAATGTTTAATGTCACCTCATTTTAAATCTTAATGATAGTTTTATACGTGTACGGACATTTTTCACTTTATCCTTAGATTTAGTTTTATAACCGTATGTAAATTTTAACGTTTGTTCGAATCATATTAATAGAGATCGTCACCATTTGCATTATTGTTATTGTTATTATATGGTAAGAAGGACTGCTGACAGAATCATTTCTCATACCTCAGGAAGTTATAATAAGTTGAGAGTCATTAACAACAGTTATTCCGAATGGATGCAATTCTTGATGTCGAAAATCTTGCCAAAGATTGGGCTTCAAAACATGGCTACGTGGAACCTGATGCCAGCAAGTTAGAAGTCATTAAATACGATATTAATGAAGATTCTGTCACTGATCTGGTCAAACACGAACAAGTTGGGACTTATTCAGCCTTCTGTAAAGCTATTCGCAACAAGCAGAGAGAAAGCTCTAATGGATTATCTGCTACTTCAGAGTATACGGCATCTCGGGAAACAACCACTTCTTGCACTATAACAAAAGGGATCAAGATTGGTGCCTCAGGAAGCGTCACAGTTGGATTTCCAACTGCACTTATTGGAGCAAAATTGCAGCTTAACAGTGAGATAAATTTGTCAGTCGCGGAAAAACAAGAAATCAAATTAACACAAACTTGGACAGAAAAAATAACACACGAAGTTAATCCACAAACCATTTCAAATTTGAATGCCACTATTGAAGTTAAGCCATTTGCAAAGACTTTTAGTGCGACTGTGAAAATAAAGGGCAGCGTCACAGCGAAAAAGAAGAAGACTTTTGGGGATTCTAAGATAAAAGAAGTTAAGATAGCAGATTTGTTTGAGGAAATGAAGGTTTCTGAATTTGAGGAACTAAACGAAAATGGAGAAATTGTAGGAGTGAAGTTCAAAGCCTCAGGAAAAATTGAAGGAGATGTTGGAATGAAGATGGTTATTGATGTTGATGACGAGAAGATTTTGCAAGAGAAAGGTAAACTGGCTCTTGAGATGTATGTATAGGTTGTATAAGATAATGTACAATAAATGCAACTAAACTGCAACTAAAAAGTTGAAAAATACTAAAACTGAAAAACTAAAAGTCATTTGAAAGAGCTATATAAATCTATAAAAATAAGAGTGTGACATTGAGCGGTTTTCTAGGTATCAAACTCTTCTGATAAAGTCAAAACGAGTACTCTCTACGACCAATGATTAAGGAATATGCGAATCCCAGGCGTTGTCACATTCGCCGAAATAGTTTATAGTAGCTTAAATGAGGTAAAATGTTAATTCGATTTTTTTTTAAAGAAACGCTTTCGAAATACGTGGTCATATTTAACGCGCAGTTCACAAACGTTTGTTGTTTTAGGAAACCCTTTGCGATGTTTAAACCTGTATGGTAAAGGTTATCTTTAAAATCACACGCCGGTTTATCTATTACATGTTTATTCTAATTTCATCAAATCTTAGATTTCTGTTTTGCATCTCTTGCAGCAAGACAACTTAATTGCACAGTTGTCTTAATTTGCTTTAAGTCCGGAATTACTAGGTCAAGTCTAATGTGTTTTTGTGAAGTTACCTTTAAACTGCTTTATTCCCTGAATTCAAATTTTAAGAGACGAAAACCAGCGGAAATGGTAAAGGAATGTTCAGCAAAATATATTCAACGTTATTTCAATGTTTCACAGAGACAAACGTTTTGAAAGAAAGGTGACATAAGATTTGTTTTCCATCGTTAGGGATGCAGCATAATCATCCAGAAGATGAAAAAGATTCCAACCTGGTTGGTAAATTAATTTTATTTACGTGTATAATATCTACAAAACCTCATAACTTTAGAAGATAGAAAAATGTCTTGTACATTACCTCAAGCTTCCTGATAATTTTGATCGCATGCTGAATTCTTTGACTTCACACATGGTAATTGCATTGTAATTAAAGATAAACGACAAGAACGAATACCCCATTGAGAAGTGTCAATAAACATCAGTCTGTATTAAATCGTTTTTGGAAATTTGTCTTCCAGTCCCCCTTTACTATTTTGACACTATTTTACTTGCTGACATTGATCGGACACTTAATTTTTCTTTCATTTCTATGCCAGCTCTATATTATAGTAGCAATATTTTTCGAATGGTACAAACTACAAATTCCGGTGAAAACCCATGTGTGTAGGTTCAGGTAAGAAAACTTAGGCCTGGGTCAAACGCCGTACTTTTCATGAGCCGAACTAAATAGCAATTGAGGTCGACCGAAATTTGTTAGGTTTGCCTGGTCGGGTCAAACGTCGAATTTAATAGTCGAACTAAATGACAAGGGTAAAGTTCTGCAAGCGTGCGCATGCTCTGTAGCTTGAATAACTCAGATCGAGGCTACCAAATATATTATCATAATTAATTCATTTAATTCGGCTCATGAAAAGTTTGACGTTTGACGTGAAGGCGAACTTAAGCCGTTTTATACGGCTTCTTTAGCCGTGCAGAACGCCTGAGGCGAACTTAATTCAATCAGTCAAATTTAATTGGGTCAAACGCCGAACTTTGTATGTGCTTAATTACTCTAGTTTAGTTCGGCTCATGAAAAATACTGCATTTGACCCGGGCCTAAGGGAAAGCGGGCTGGCGTGGCGCCAAACTGTCTGGTTCGGGATCCCACCAACCGGCCAGCCGGCCTTCTCATATAAACGAAACAATATTTTTATATGAGAAATAGGCGTATGGCGAGATCTCGCCTAAACGGGCCAGCCCGATAATCGGGCTGGTCCGCCTCCATGTAAACAGGCCCTTAAATGGTGAAGAATATTAACGCATCCGACCTCATAATGGAAACTCAGACCTGCCAACTATCACGCTTTTGCCGTGAGTCTCACGATTTTTGATGTTTTTTCACGATCTCACGACAAGGTCCTGAAATCTCACAATTTTACGATAAAAAGCTCCAGAATTTATATTGACAAAACACACCTCGGTTTGAAAAGAAAGCATAAAATGTCTGTCGTCAGTAGCTTTGTTTGTGTTGACTGTTGCCAAAAGCACTAAGACGGCTACTTCCACATTGTCCTTCACTGACTCGCCTCCAGGCCTCTTATCCCCATGTTTTCTGCGAGCGCACGGCATCGTCGTCTTATAACAAGGAGCACCGGCAGTAAATGGAACTTTAAGACGAGGAAGAACGGGATTTGAGCTTTTCTTCACTATCTAACGATCTTTAATCAACACCTATCACCCCAGCATTTTTTTAAAAAAATTTCACGATTTTCTCCTAAATCTCACGATTTGGTGAAACTCGGGATTTTTTACCCTCAGCCGCTCAGGGGTTAACGTTGGCAGGTTTGGAAACTTGCAAGCTATTATATATGCTTCTAAATATAAACATCAATCCATTGCTGCTAGTGTACATTTTGCAAGAACACCAGCAGATATCGGAACATATAAACTCGTGCAGTCGTCTGAAGAAGCAGTATCGCAGCTATATTGCCTGCAGCCACAGAGTCAGAGAGTCTTCGGACGATCAGTTGTTCTTTTTCGCAGGATCCGAAGATCACCGTTTGGACTTCGACTACTGAATATTGATCGATTTGAGCTCTGAACAGTGGCTATTGTTACACTCAGAACGTAGTGGCTTCGCCGCTGCGAGGCAGTAGCCACAGAAACAAACACAAGGAGAAACAGTTGTTAGATAGCCCCAGGCTATCCTTAAGCAGTCCATGACCTTATCTAATGTAACAACAATTTTTGCGACAACATAATGGGATATAATGCGCTTTTAAACTTCAAAGTGCATCTCTGATGATAGAAGTTGAGCTTGTTTCTTACCACCGTGGATAATGCACTCGCTGAACAACTTAATAGTAAAAATAACAATTACAAAATAGCTGTTATATTGTATTGTATCTTGCCAATTCCGTCACTGGACGTCTTTACATGTATTTCTAATTGTACGATGTGCCACGATCTGTAATATAAGGTTTTTGGTGCCCGTAAACCTCAAATATTTACCAGCAACTATTCGACTTATCCACAATCTTTTGTTGTATTTGCAGATCTAGAAATCGTGATATACTGAACATTTCCTTTTGCCAAAACTTTTTCTAGAAAAAATAATGATAATTTCGTTCCGAAAGTTACTCACAATTGTAATACCACAGTCGCAAAAGCGAATATAAAAACATTTGACGACTTACATTGATACAAAACAGATAGTCCGTCATTTTGCCATAAATTTTACCTAGTTTAGAACAATTCCAATACAATCGATTTGGTGATGTGCCAGTTAGCGACTTAAACTGCACAAAATGGGACCAGTTTTAAGAACGGACCTGCAAATTCGGGTAAACTAGAAACTAGAAACGGGTAATAAAGGTTGAACAGAATCATTTCGAGATTTCTGATAAATGAATACGTTACACTCAAAACACAGCAATTGCATGCGGTTTTACCAAAGGAAGTCTTCAGATGACAGTCCATCAACCATCAAGAGAGTTGCGTTTTGTAAATTAAACTGTGGGCAGCAGTTAATATTTATTTGTTGCAGGCAACACAAAAACAGTCAATAATCGGCGTCTGAGGCCGGCGTTTTCTCTTATATCGTTTTTCAGTGACGAATGACACAGATTGACTTGAAGCCAACTTTTTTTAAAAAACCGATCAAAACTTCTGGCGTCTTGATATATGTTCAGGTATATTTGACTCCAAGATAGATTAACTTACATATAGCGTAGATAGGACCGTTGTTATTATCGAGTGGTGATTATATTTTCGCACCTTTCATTAATTAAGCAAACAAACCGTGAGAACGGGCAATATATTTTCAACTTAGTCAACTAAAGCGCAGCACAAGTCACACAGTTATCACTAGCCTAAACTATAAAGATTCAAAAATTTTCAAAGTGAACCATCTGAAAACATGACGATTTGAAATCTACATGTAAATAACTCCATAATTTCTAAATATTTCCGAAATCCAAAAAAAATTTCCCAAGATTTGTTGCTGAGCCCACCTTCGTCGATTAAAACTGTACAGACAACTATAATGTGGCTAAAATGAAAGGCAAATCAGTAACTGATAACATTTGTCTCTATTTCCCCAGTTCACAATGACGTCACCGTTTGTTTGTTTGCATTTTCAAATTCTCTGCAAACATCTCTACTTGTTTACAAATAATTTCGGTGATTTTGTGATATCAACAGCGAGGCTAATAATGGTAATATTCTTTCATGTAACTGTTACCGCTGAGGGCAAAACCAAATGTAAGCAAACTAAACTTTGACGCCAGCAAAACACTGCAATAGGATGTTTTCCGTTGAAATGTGACTAAATTTTTCTTGTGCTCAAATAAGCTAAGTGAAACCGCATTGAAAATTATTCGGATTTTCTCAGTTGAAAATAAGCGTGATGCCATAGTGAACACTGACAGGGCGTGAAATATCATTTGATAGTCTTGCACACACCTGAAGCCGCTAAATGAGGTAATAATTGACTGATTCACACAAGTGTTTTTAAAATAGTCCATTTAAACTGCAGCTGATGACTGATGTTAAGTCGCTTCTTGTTCAGTAATGAAACCTGGCCAGTTCCAGAAACGATCCATGAAATGAAATCGTGTGAAACACTGGCAGGAAGAATGTCTAAAAATCTTTAAATTTTCCTGACACGCAACATTTAATTAAGTCGGTTGACACCTATGGCCTTTTGAGTGTGTTGTTGAAAATGATCAACACTTGCACTGAAGTGTGTTCTGATTGCCTGGATGTCTAACAAAGAAAGATTACAAGTAATGACGTGAGGACAGACAAATTATCTGAAGCTGTGCTATCGAGATGGCTGCAAGGGAAAAAATATTCGCGAAGATAATCAACTAGCCTGTTTTCAAACATTTGAAAATCCAAAAACCTAAACAGAGAAAGCCCAGCTAACTCCAAAAATATTTATGGAGTATTTATATCACCAATCTGTGTTTGCTGTTACACTGTTTCGGGTTTTCATGTAGGACATGAGATTAAAAGTTACCGATAAATAATGGTTTTAAAACATACTTTGTATGTATTGCTGCTTCCGATATTTTCATTGCCCTTATTGTCCGACGATACACATATTGAAATACTAAACAACGATTTAAAATGAATGTAATTTTCAAATTAGTTCATAATCAAAATCAGAACGGAAAAAAAAACAAGAAAGGGCAGACAAGCTCCAGACAAGTTTCGCGCCGCAGCTCGACTTCACCTTCAAGAGAAAAAAGATGTATCCAGAAATGTTCTTGTGTCACTCACTATGAACAGCCCAATGGACATCTTATGGAGCTCATAGTGCGATCTCAGGACAGTAATCATTTGTCTTGATGATGCAATATGGACAGCAAAAAGTTTAATAACTGCAAGATTCATAACCTTTTTTGATTTAAAATCGATAGCGTGATTGCGTGTCGAATTAGTTCAAAACCAGCGACTCTCAGATACTAGGATAAAATTGATCTTGGCAGCCTGGTTTTGATTTAAAAAACCCTCAAGAATCAAGATCGTTGATCGGGTATCGACTAGGTGGTGTAGGTTTCCCGACAATCTCAGAAATCTGGAACACACCTCTTTAAAAAACCTACGAATGCACTAACAATTTGGCTCCAAGATCAGGTTTTTTCACACCATGTCACCGTTACGCGACCGATAGTCTTGAAGGATTTTCTCTCGAAACCTTTGAACGCTGCTCGACCAGAGCTGTTGCAAGTAATAATCTACTCAAGTCAAACAAAGAGTCAGCAAACGATATATCTCTTTCACTAGTTTAACCAATCCCCCTGCATCCCAACCGCTTGCTTCCATCAACTGGTCCCTCCCATCATTTCGTAACCAGTGCAAAAAGTGTTTTTTTTCTTCATCGAAATTAGAAGAAGCTTAAACTAGAATGTCGCAGACTTTATTAGCTTCCCTCCTTTTTAGCATATTAACTGCTCTTATTTAAACTGTTTTTACAGACAATATTAATTATAATAATTTCATCTCATACATTAAAATACAGGCAACCAAACAGCAGGAAATCGACAAGGACTTTTGGAAAACTCCTGGAAAATCAAGCAGGCCGTGGCGTAACTGTGCAAACTGGTATGTCATATTGCTACTTGCTTCACAAATTTAAAAGCCGGAAAGTAAATTTTTAGATATATTGGATTTCAATCGATACTGTATTATTGAAATTAGTATTGTGTACGCGCGCGAAAATCTGTCCGTGTCTTCGTTGTCATAATGTTAGAAAAGTTCTAAAATTTCTGGAAAACACTCCAAAAAAAAAATTGTGGAAAAGCCCCGAGTATTTAGGGTCGAAATAAAATTCTATGAGAAAGAAATACTTGCACATCTTTCATATCTGCTGTTACTCGTGTCAAGGACCTCGGCATTAGCTGCAATTCAGTCAACCAGGCGCTACAAAGTTTTTGGCCCAAGGGAAAATACAAGTGACGCGTGCCATATTCCACGGTATACCGCGAGATAGCGACTAGTCGGTCCCCAAACCCGGATTTCAAATCTTCACCAGTTCATGTAAATAGTTCATATCCTATTTTATGCATTTATGAGGGCCGGATCGGAAAATAAATTTTAATTTTATCTATTTTTAAAAATAATAATAATAGTAATAATAATAATAATATAAATAATAATAACAGAAGAAATAATAATGATAATAATAATAATAATAATAATAACTCTCCCAGTTGCACTGATTATTTTCCCGACCACGCCTTTGTGTAACTGCCTTGAGTTGGTCAGGATATGACAGGATACGCGATCCTCTAAGATTTTCTCGACATATGAAAATCAAAATAGTAAGGTCATCTTTCATTATAATTATTTTGAGAGGGCGTTGTAGTAAATCAATTGATAAACTGGACAATGAGCGGAAATCCTTCTTGGTATCAAGATATTTCGGATATTTTACAGCAGTCAGACTGGAAATAAGTCAAAATGTTCACGGCATGATGATAACAACAATCACCTCATAACCACAATGATGATGACGTAAAGTATTTTAAATAGCAGTTGAGGGTATGAATTTCAATGTTGATGATCTTTTTAAATATTTATTTAAGGGGAGTCACAAACTTCGGTTTTGTAATCAAACTTTAAAATTTGATTTATAAAAACAGGAAATCACGATCTCACCTTTGACGCGAAACAAGGCAACAAGCCAACTGATCATCTCAGAATCAATTTTCGTGAAAACAACAGGCTTCGGAAACAATCCACAGGTATTTCCCCATGCAAATACCCCGAGTAAAACCCATAAATTGTCTTTGTCTTGGGCAATCAAAGGACTCCCGCCATCAACACTACATAGAGAGCCATTCTTACTGTAAACGCACAGTATGTCTCCATTCACTTGTCCGTTATAACTCATGTTGCAAAACTGTGGGCTCGAGACGAATGCAGGATCATGGTGAAGAGTCGATAGAGGGGATTTTGGTCTGGAATGGTGACCCCAACCCATCACCTTGGCTTCCAGACTTCGCTTTGATACGTCCTCACTCCCGCGAGGCAAATTCAAGAGTTGAACGGGTGGTATTCGTGAAATTCTCGCCCGCATCACGTCTCGAGCAAGGTAAAGTACAGCGATGTTCCCTCGCAAGGTTTTCTTGTCAAAAGTCGGATAGGTCAGCACATGAAGAACCGGCACCGTATCTTCACCAGGTGCTTCAACATTAATGTGGTGATTTCCTACCCGTACAAGAATGGCAGATGGTGGCAGATTTGGCGGAACTCGCGATAAACACGAGGCCGAGGTGACCACGAAACGGCGGTGGAGAAGAATGCCACTGCATCGCAAAACTGGGATGAACACATGCCATGGGAATAGAGTGT
This sequence comes from Bergia puertoricense, assembly GCA_026167885.1. NCBI lineage: Eukaryota > Metazoa > Cnidaria > Anthozoa > Zoantharia > Parazoanthidae > Bergia > Bergia puertoricense. The sequence goes on from JANSTQ010148989.1 coordinate 9,858, forward strand.
TTGCTGTTTGGACGCTTCTTTTGTGTAATGCTCCTCTGAGAAAACTGAAAGATTTTTCTTTTTGATTCACCAATAAGTTTCCCTTCTTGGTCCACTCAAAGTCAAAGCCGTCAACATAAGTACAAACCCAAAGACAAACGATCCCACACACTATGCATATTAACGGAGACTGATCCATTGCCAAACTCGAGCTCGCTATCTCTCTACAACAATATCGGGAGGACAAACCTCAGTTAAAAATATACACTTGACATAAAACGCTCCTTGAGGTTGGCTTTCGGCATTGACCTGCTTACAAAAGCTCCAAACGGTGCCCAGTCTGAGTTTTGAAATTACAAATCGGTCGTTGACACGAGTGTCGTGTGAGCTTAATCCTGGTGGTGCCGTGCTGACACTTCCTAAAGAAATTAGCTGACACGGCGTTGGGTCATGTTTCACAATAACAGACCGAGGAAGTGATAATCAGCGACCTCTGCTTGGCGATAAGACATGACAATGTTACTTAATTTTTTCATGTTATTTGTCGCACCAAAAAACATAGGAAAAATACAACTTTGATAACAAGTTATATTAGTTGAAAATAGAGCGCAGGTTTTTTTCACCTATGTAAATTGTAAGGCTGCCATGCTTTTTAGTGCATAACAAATAAATAAAAACACCCCCAAAGCAAGAAGTCACTCAAGAAGTTCTCTATGTCCATATTGACTTACAGCTTGCTATTCCAATGACGCCACTCGAAAGTAAAATTCATGTGGAATGTGCAAGAAAGCGCGTTTCTCTACTATGTTAAAACTAGTGATTGCTTTTCATTCAACAATTAAAATATTGATTGATTGATTGATTCATTCATTCATTCATTCACATGAGAAGTAAACTTTAAAACAAACAGCATTCATTTTATTGGATTAATTTACACTGCCGTTAATATCGTTAAATACATACTGTTATTGTTATAATTCATGAATGCCAAAACTGTATTTTTATAGCTTTCTTTCCTTCCTTTCTTCTTTCTTTCTTCCTTCCTTCCTTCATTCGTTCGTTCGGTCGTTCGTTTGTTCGTTTGTTCATTGAGCTGAATTAGCACAGTAAGCATGCACTCGACTCGGGTTTAAGAACAAGAAATTTTTTGAAGAACTTAGAAGCTAAGAATGAAGAAGCTAGAAAGTGGCAAAAGAACCTGCTTCCCTTGACATGTTTGAACCAGATTCTTACTTTTACTGAATATTATTATTATTAATATAATTTAATGCAGTATCCTCCCTTGTTTTCACTGATTCAATTGAGAGAAAAAATTTAAGAGCCTTTTATTTCTTAAACCAATTGTAGGTTAGATTTTTTAACATCACTGACGAACACTGTAAATTAGTTTTTCTTAATATATTTTTATTTCAATCGTTTATCAGTTTTAAATATAATTGTAAATTAGATTTTACAAGTGGAAGCATTGTAAATTGATACTATTATTATTTTAAAAAATTATCAGAAACCACTACCCTAACATTTTCCTTAGACGCCGGGGAATATTTAATTTCACGCGATGTTGCAGTTATCTCACTCGTCAAGTGATGTATCATCCAACTTTGGCCAACCTCCCAGTTTTTGATTTTGATTAAAAACTGAATTGTGAATGGACTTGTGTTAAGTCTACACCCAGCCCTGAGGTTTGCGGTTCAGGAGTATTTGATCCGATGGTATTCGGTGTTCTTTCAATTTCTGGTTTTTCATTCATATTACTCTTGTCACGCAACATATTTACAACTTCAGCTGTTTCCTGACGCATATCGTGCTTGTGCACACTTGAAGAAAGGAATATCCGATTTGCCAACTTCTGTTGATTTTCAACTCACTTTATTGTTATTATGATTGTCCAAATGTTCTCCTTGGCTCTGGTAAATTCAACTGATTTCGTTTCCAGAGTTTGTTTGTAGTTGTAGTGCAACATACTTGTAATGGGAATTACTTAAGATATTGTAGCTTAGCCTCAACTATAGCCGGAAAGTCTGCCGCAACTCCATCACAACGTACATGAATCAATAAACGCCGGTTAGTTTATCGCAACCTTTGCAGAACTAAACGTTTTAAAAACTCAACAACGACTTAGAACATATAAA
>JANSTQ010149000.1:11231-22323 GCA_026167885.1 Bergia puertoricense
AGACTTCAGTAACCGAATATGAAGTTGAGAAAACAAGGATTGTCCAAGAATACGAAACAAAGCTTGGGGAAATTACAGTTGACAAAACGAAATTAGAAGAACGGGTAAAAGTTTTAGAGAAAGAAAAAGAAGACTCCATAGAGAAGACTGAGCAAAGCATACACAAATCTAAGGAGTTAGAAACTCAGAAAACGGAATTAGAAGAGAAGCTAGAAATGTTAGAAGAAAAAAAAACAGACTCTGTTGAGAAAGATCGAGAAAAGTCGAAGGAGATACAAGAGTACGAAGATGATGTCGAAAATTTAAAAAACGCAAACACGAAGCTTAAGCAAATTGTACAAGAGTTAAAGGATGAGAACCAGAAGATTTTAGAAAAATTTAAACAGAGTTCAGCAGATGAGCAAAATAAATCCTTGCAGCTGCAGAACACAATTGATGAACTTAGGGAAACATTAGCATCTCTGGAGAAAGAAAATCAAATCGCACTAAGCAAATACGAGAAAAATCTTGCAGATATGGAGGCTTCAAAGGAAATGATGAGTCAAGACTATGAACTGCAGATTCGGGAAATAAAGCAGGAGAAGGACAAAACGAGAAACAATGACGACGAGTCGAAACCAGATGGTGCAGGTTTGAAATTTAAAACGTCTACAGAATCAAGCTATGAAAAGAAAATTGAAGAGATTCGAGTAGAAATGAGAGAAAAATGCGAATTAGAAATAAAGGGCGCTGAAGAAGCAGCAAGGGTGGCACTCATTAGAAAGTACGAGGACATGTTGGCTCAAGTAAGTGATATAAAACAGGAAATTTTGATCACGTTTACCGAAAGTGTTAAAAACTATGAACTAAAAATAAGTGAAATTCACCTCTTTTACGAAAAAAAGTTGGAAGCTCTGCGGCAACAGAAGGAAGATGAACAAAGCGAAGCTGCTGCCAAAAAAATTGAAGCACTACAGAAAAAGTGTGACGATCTGGAAGTACACTACAAAGACAAAATGGATAAGATGAAAAACGAAATGAAAGAAAATTGGGAAAATGAAAGAAAGGAAATGGAAGAAAAATTTGAAAAAGAAAAGGAAAATATAATTGAAGAGAATAAGAAAGATGAAGACAAGCATGAAACGAAAATGAGTGAGTTATCTGGATCATATGAACAAAAAATTGCCGTTTTGAAATTAGAATATTCTACATTGGAAGAACGATACTACTCATCGATTAAGGATTTGGAGGGGATACTTGAAAAAATGAAAATGCCAATTGAGAGATCAATCATAACCTTGGAAACACGAGAGTCTTCCGAATATTCGACAGAAACTAAAGCAAATACATCTGTTGATGAAAGCCATTCCTATAAGGGAGAAAAAGGAGGTATCGCGGGTAAAGAAAAACAACAAAGTGATCAGGCAGACTCCATCAAGCAGAATGAAGAATTAATAGACAATGGTAAAGATATAAAAGGCAAAGAAGCCAACAATGTAGAAAATATTGCTAAAAATGGCGAAAGAGTGATGGTGGATGAGAAGAAGAATATTGATGAACACACTGCTGTTCAGGTAGAAGAAAAACAAAACAGTCACCAAACGGACGAATTGCTAGAGGATGTTAAAGAAATAAAAGGTAAAACAGTCAACAATGCAGACAACGCTGCTAAAATCGACGAAAATGTAACGGTGGATGAGAAAAAGAGTGGTAGTAAAGAAAATGAATTCACTGCTGTTCAGATTGAAGAGAATAAAAAAAGTCGCCAGACCGAAGACACGAAGCACCACGAAGAAAAAGAAAATGCTGTTAAAGACATAAACAGCGCGGATGAGAAAGAGAATATTAATGAAACAAACAAACATACCCCTGAACCGAGCAGAGAGCCAACACCACTTTGCACTATTGTTGATACTTTAGATTTTAACAGAGAAGAGTTTAACATTTCTCCAGACCAAACAAAATCGTTGATCAGCATAAAATACAGTCGTAAGTGTTTCCACGAAACACAGGAAGAAACAATTTTGATACAAAAAGATCAAGACAACAAGACTCCCCGACAGACAAGAAAGGTAATTCCTGACTTTCAAAAAGCACTTAGCATGCTTAAAGAAAAGCAAGAAATGGAGCAACTCCTGAACTCTATTCAAAATGAAATAGCTGAAGAACAGCTAAATTTCCTGCATGCAATGCAGTTTAAAAAGAACGGAAAGTTCGACGATTATTTACAATCATCTGCCAAGCAAATGATTGAAGAAAAGTTACCCCTGGAAGATGAACTTAGAGTCACAATTCAAGAAATCCTCGAGCTCTTAGAAGACGATGGTCTGCGTCAGAACAGCAGGCTAATACAAAAGAAGGCTGAACGGAAAGATGAGATCGAGTCACGCTTGGAAACGATCTACGAAAGTATCCACTGCGAACCAATGCGTGCAGCTGAAGCGCTAACATGCCTTCTAAAATCCAAAAACAGATACCAAGATAAGCTGCACAACTTGGATGCATCACTAAAAGGAATTAAAGAAGAAATTGAATCCGAAATGAAGCTAGATGCCAGCTTTGTAGATATTTTACCAGAAAAGCTAATAATTGATCTTTGTCTGTCTACATATCAGGAGATCTAAAATTGCAGCTCTTGTATCACCCATAAATGTAATAATACCAATCATAAATGTAATACCCACTATAAATATAATACCCACCCACCATAGATGTAATACCGAACAACCATAAATGTAATAATTGATTTTTTTTACTTTAAGTTGAGAGAACACAGAGACTGAAGTGAAAAGTAAGTCATCATGGTGTACCGGATCAATATGGTACATGCTGAATGATGACGCCATGGGTCACGTAACTAGGATTTTTCTTTATATCAAGTTGTAACTTTGTTACCTAACGAGCGTGGGGCACTAAAATTTATCGGAGGGGTAACAGACGTCAGTTCCATTCAACTAAGATGATGACGTCACGAGTCACAAAGTTTAAAAATCATGTTGTATCTTTGTTACTTAACGGGGGTTGGGTAGAAAAATTTATCAGAGGGGTACTAGACGTACTAGGTGATGACGCCAAAAGTCATGTGACTTTAAAAACACATTTTAGCAAAACTCACGTTTCCCATAAATAATTACTAAGACAGACAGGACCTGACCTTTTTTTACAAGCTTACAGCAATTGATGCACCAACCATTTATAAGTTGGAGCTATTCACAATTCTTTAAAATTCAGATGTACGAGTGCTGACGTCCGGTAGCACTCTAAGAAAACACCTGTTTTAAAAATACCAAAGATATAACTTGATTTTGAGATATTTTATAAATTACGTGAATCTTGACGTCATAACCTCAGGTGTTTGGTGTGGACGTCTGGTGCCCCTCTGATAAATTTTCGGTCTCGATCCCCGTTAAATACGAAAGATACAACTTGATTTTCAAATATTTTGCAGGTCACGTGACTCATTAGTTCATCACCTAAGTTATATGAAACTGACGTCTGGTACAACTATGTTAAATTTTGGTGCCGCCCCCACCTCAGTTACATAACAAAGATACAACTTGATGTCAAGAAACTCTCTATTAAATTCACGTGACCTATGACGTCATCATTCAGCTTATACCCTTTTGATCTCGTTCACACTTCAGTCTCTCTGTTCTCTCGCCGTAAAGTAAGAAAAACACTATTACATTTATGGCTGATTGGTATTTCATTTATGGTGGGTATTACATTTATGGTGGGTAGTACATTTATGGGTGATACAGCTCTAACGTATTACCAGGAATATGGTATCTGGTCAACTGTACAAGTTAGTTCACTAACTAAATTACCGACAGACTATTTATTAAGGAATTGTGTATAATTCAAAGTTTTAAAAGTTTAGTCGAGACATTTTTATTACGAAATGCGTTTTCTTAGAAATGTGTTTCCATCACTGTAGCTTTAATACTAGTAAGTAAGTTTTGATTTTAGATTGTAATTTTTAATAGCCTAGATTAATGCAAGGCATTCGGAATTTTTATTGATATTTGCGCAATACATAGTATGAATCATTATATTAATATTATTGTAAATTTGTCAACTATATTAACTCAAAAAAGATCATGATTTGAAACAGAGGAAGTTGTAGAGATCCATCTCTGAACTGATCGAGGAATTTAAAGTCAAAGTGTTTCTTATTCGTCTTGGTAAAATTTTATCATTTCACGATATTGTCATTGTAATTAAACTTTTTAATAATGGCAATATAATTTAATTTCGATGGTGCAATTGCACATTTTGTGTTTTTTTTCCAAAGCTTGTGTCTCATTTTCGTTATGGGCATTTTTCTAATATGAGGTGGGTATGTTTATAAACCTGATAGTAGCGCTTATACTAGTGTTACATTTATTTTCAGACATAATAGTTTCTTTATAGATTGTGTGATTATTTGGAAATCCGTTACTTACAGTTATAAATTAGTTCATACGGTCACGTTTTACGCACCTTCTGTAAAAAATCTAAGCGACAAAAAATATTCCATTCATATCATTCAATCCTGATGTTTCCTAAATTGCCCAAAGTTCAAAGTCTCAGTGAAGCTTAGTTTACGATAACAGTTGTTAACTATGTAAGCTTAAAGTAAAATGGAAGCATACAACTACCGTATCACATAATTTCAAACAGAAAGTATGATCAACTTGTAAGTGAAATTAATCATTTATTCCAGTCTGTTTTATATTTATTATCCCAGACACGAAAACATTTGAGTATGGAATCTATGAACAAAGGAAGGAGACTGAAGAGGGAGATGGGGGGCGGGGGCGCAAAACAACACACTATTCTTTCCGAATTAGTGTTTTCAAATATAATAATATTTCAAATAACACTTCTAAAAGATCAGAAAGATAAAACTCTCATTCAAACTGCTAAAAGCTCTTTAAAGTTCTAAAGTGCACAGAGCAAGACAATGAACGTCAACCGGGCACACTCCTCTCATCAGAAGAATATGCGAAAGTTATGTTAAGTTTGATTTCCGCACATGTATTTGTTTATTCCTTTTGATTATATACCCATAGTGTATATTAAAATTCCCCGTGGTTGTCCTTGAATATAGATATTTAGTATGAATATGTTTTGTTCTATTGCAAATTCCTCAATCTGATTGTTTTTCCCACTGTGTTACACTCGCTGAAACAATGATAGGCACCGACGCATTTCCGCGTGCACGAGTGTCATTAATGAGGTTTGCCCTACGTTTGTAATTTGATGAAAATTGATCAAAAAATATTTAAATTTTTATCAATAAATCACAACTTATACTAAAGCAATTAGAGCACTCGCCGTTGTTTTCTACGAAAGGTAAACCTCGTTGGCTATGTAGTCGCAGACTGCAAGCTTGTAATTGACGTGTTCTAAATGTTAATTATAAAACGGGACATCTTATGAAGCGCACTCTGACTGTCAAACGGATGGCAAAGTCTGAGAGAATAGAAACTAACGTCAATTCCAAATTGATAGAAGCCGTACAAAACGGCTAAAATGTTTCTTATAATCTGTGATACTCCAAAAGCTAGAACGTGACTGGTCTAGGGTCACGTGATTTAACTATCCTACAATTTTTAAAGCAGAAGAGTTGAAAAGGCTCATAAATCAAATAGAAAATGCCTGCTCAGACAAAACAAACACTGTGGAAGACAAAAGCCTTGGGTTGTGTTTGCGTTTCTTTGTTAATCCTGCATTCCGAATCTGTGTTACCTAGCTATTTCTGTCAATGTTTCTGCTCGAGGCTCATCGACTTTCACATATAAATTCATATAACAAATTTAGTTTGTGAAAATTGCCGCCTAAACTAAACAATATATGACAAAAAGGAACAAAAATATAGCCGTATCTGAATTCTAGATTAAGAGAAAGCTTGCTCCACACGACATTATTAGCAGATCTGTTGTTGCATCTCTAACTTCTACGTTTCTATTCTGTTCTTTCATCATACTCAGTTCTTAATAAATGTAATGCTTTTGATTGGTCAAAAAAACACATGCATATTCAAGAATAGACTCCACTGATTTTTACAGATTCTTCATCTGGCTTCCTAGTATTTCAACCTTTTCTAACAGCATGACTTTCTGTGACGTTGTTTTATTACTAAAGTCACCACTGCCTTTTCCAACGTTTCCAGTTCCATAGTGTTTCATCTCTTATGGAAGCAAACCAGGAAGCCACTCTCAAATGGTGCTTTTGTGCTTAGCACAAACCCAAACCACTCTTCCATTACGGTGCACTTCCCTTGTAAGCCCTCCATAATTATCCTCAGGTGCCTTTCTCTTGAGAAATTCCTTTAAGTGGCGATAGTCTGCAGCAGCGATTTTCATGGGCGTTTTCTCTGTAAGCGGCAAATTCAATTGGTCTTTTTGTTCCATTCCTGCTAAATGGTCATCAACCTGATAGAGATATTGAAGCAGTATAAGGGCCTTTATGAAAACTATTAGCTGCCAGTAACTAAAAGTAATCGATAACTAAAAATATCCCGTGTGTATCAAGTTATCGATAACAAACTGTGGAAAATCTAGTTATCGACAACAAACTATTTTTCCTTTTCAAAAGGAAAAATATTTTTTGTTATCGATAACAAACGTGGCTCTCTTTTCATCGACAACTAATATTTTCTCATCTGAGACAGTCATCAACAATTAGTAGTTATCGATAAATAAATATCTAATCTGCAGAGGCCCTTTTTAAGCGGCAACTAATTTTTCCCTTCTGTCATCGACAACTAAGTTGACATGCGTAGTTAGGCTAGTTACCGTTATATTAGTTGTCGATAACTATTTATGTCATCTCCCGTGTGTGATAAAGCCGTATCAAGCACTAATTATTATCGATAACCTTGTGTTATTGACAATCAATATTTATCTATAACTATTTCCCTTGTCAGTAGAGCCCCTAATAAGTACGACTTTCCACATATTTGGTAAAAGTGAAGTAAAGATGTTTTAAATCATTATCAAAACCCAGGGTATTTAACATTTGAATATGTTATAACCTGTAATGGCAACAACAAACTGGCAAAAAGACATTTTTTAAAAAATCGCTCTTGAGAGAATTCTTCGCCCTATTTTTTTATTTTAGGTGAGGTATTTAGTTCCCGTATCATGTTCCAGTTAAGCAGACAAAATAAGACAATCGCCTTACCCGACTAAAAGTCGCACGAACAGTTCAAGCAAGAGTTGTTTCTTAAATTAAATGTATTTTTAAAAACGATCTATTCCAGTAAATCTGCTACAATATAAAGTGAATACAATAAACTGACACCTTCTGTAGAATTTCTTGCCATTTTTCAGGATCGTCAGGTAAGGTAAATGTTAGGGGGATTCCAACCAACGCTAGAACACCAGCAAGCGGTCCACTTGCAAACTGAAGTGCAGGTGTTAACAGAGGAGCTGTGGTTATGAACACCTTAAAAATAAATAGATATCAATAAGGAACCAATTCAATTGAAACGAATATTACCCAAGAATTCCAAAATATTTTCGTACTTCATCAAAAAAAAAATACGGGTAAAAATTGATCGAGCCAGACAAATGAAAAACGTAGGAAGCAAAACAAGAAGTCAGTCAGTTATTACTTACAGAATCAGTAATCGTTAATCGGGGTTAAAGCCGACAGACGGTAAGAACCACAAGGTACTAACTGACGCACCTTCATCATAACTCTAAGATATCCAACAGTCTTCAGGAGGGTCTCATTGGGTAGAACGTATCCTCTGTGACAACTTGTTTCAAGCATGTGCATTTCAGTATGATCGTCATTTCCTTCACACATTAGAAACAACTTCAGTGATCTCCATTTGGTTGGAGTAAGCCAAGTCAGCGGTCCACTACACTCGGGGATAACTTGCACAACCGTGGGGGTTTCCTTCTGCAACCAGCGCGTGCGCAAGTGAACAAAGTTAAGAGTTTGCGCAGATTAAACATAGCACACTTGACCAACTAAAGCCGGTTCCACACGGATGTGTTTTCCTGGACAGGTTTTCATTTGACATTTTTTATTTGTTGGTGTACAAAGTGAAACTTGGAAATTTTTTCCTTGGTAAGTGTCCTTGTTCAAAAGCAGGAGTGCTAGTTTTTGAACAAGGGGACTGGTCATGAAAAGTTTGCATAGTTGCAAAACTTGTTAGTGTGGACGTTTGCAACAAGGAAAATACGAGAAGGAAAAATTGTCAGATATATTTTGTTTAAACACAATAAGAGCAAATAAAAATTGTCTTTGCCCCATATCAGGGAAATTTTGTTGGTGTAGAAACGGCTTTATACATAAACACAATGGAGCAGCTTAGTTAATCTCTAGACGTTTAGCATACATTTCGGTTTTAATATGTCCGTCTCTATAGATTTTACTGCAAAACTTAGACAAGGTATTAACAAAAACAATATCAAACAACAACACCAATAATAATGATAATAATGTGATCATCATCAGAGAGGATTAACTGCGACATGCTGGGAAGTAACCAGAAAGAAGTGTAAGAGAAACCGAGAATGAAAAAACCAAACTGTCCCGAGAGGGACTAGAACCCACGACACCGCGATGACATAACAGTGGTGTCGCGGGTTCGATTCCCGCTCGGGGCAGTTTGGTTTTTCCATTCGCGGTTTCTCTTCCACTTGTTTCTGGCTGCATCCCAGCATGTCAGACTGTCAACCCTCTCGGACGATGATCACATTAATCGAAACATGCTTATATCTATTTGAATAATAATAATAATAATAGTGGATATAATAATAATAGCAGGGCTTTGGATTTAGCCTAGTTTTGTGTAATAAAAAGTTCCTTTTAGTCATGGTGTACAATATTGCACAATGTCTACCTTTTCGGAAAAGCTGTACACTTTGTCTTGATTTGTCACCACTTTGAGTTCTTTGAACGCGATTGCTTTATAAATGTGAAGCAAATTTCGTTACTGTTACAAACCTCAGAAAGTTTGTTAATAAACTTCTGCATGTGGTTGAACATGGTTTGTATTTCATTCATCTGTTCCTTCATCATGTCCCGAATGCCCAGGAAGTGCTCTTCAGTTCTTTTCTCGTGTTTCTTCTGTCGGTACAGTATCTCTTTTAGAAGCCCTTCTGTAAAGAACCAAAAAGTCTCGTCCAAACAAAAAACTTGGTCTTCAATCATTATGTTACAAAATAGACATATAATTCCAATTTTACTTATAATCACATAAAATAATTTACAACTATTTATAGTCTTGTTTATAAAGCAACTGCGGCAAATTTTTTGTGAAACATTTTATATTAACTTGTCTGCAATAAACCAAAAAATCAATACCAAAAGAAACTTTTAAACACGCCGCTACAATATTAATTTCTAGAGATAATTTCTATTATTCAATGCCTGTAATCAGAGCCAAATTTTCCATGAATTCTGTTTATGGTCTCAATCAGTTGTATAATAATATATTTATATTCATATTGAAGAAAATCATGAGAACGTTTCGTCTCATTTCTAAAGTGAGTGCGGCAGGTTTGATACAAACTACCTTGTGAAAAAGCAACACAGCCTACTGCATCATAAATACACAAGATTTTTTCAAGCAAACTTCAACTGGTCACCGTTGCCACTTTCGGTAGGTTCGTAGTAGAACTACAATACCTTGCAACCGTGCGTCATTGGTCTTTGTTACATCCCACAGTGGTGGAAGAGACTTGCGTTCGCAGGCCCCATGGAGAAGGGATGATGCTGGAATATGTCTCTTGCAGTAGGTACACTCTATCGAAGAGCACCCTTCTCCCTTACCATAGGCAATCTGTACATCTTCCACTCTGAAATAGTGGCGGTAACATTCTGTGCACGTAACTCTAACGTCACTGGTTGGTCGCAGTTCACGCAACTGGCACGTGATTGCCCATGCATGGCGGACTAAGCTCGGGGGAGGGTGCTTTTCACTAATAGAGCGGACAACCACTCGGACCTCTGTTTTCGTGCAGTCAACCAGACTTGGTCCACAGTCAATCTTGGCTTCAGTGCGCAAATCTTCTGGAATTCGAACAACCATTGAAAATTCACCAAAACAGATATCCTTCCTGGTGATAACAAAAACACAGTCAGTAATTCCTCGTCAGCCCTTATTTATCTCAACATCAATGTCGTTATTATCCTTTAACGTCATTTTGCTATCAATATTAAAAAGAATAGTTCAGGTTTTGGGCTCATTATCAAGTACAGTATACCTTGTTTGTCTAATACCTTACTGATGAGGACTTGAACCCTGTAAATAATAAATAAAGATAGTATCTAAAGTTTATATTATGCGTATTACAAGTGTATATATACTCGCGAACATTACAACCATTAACTATGGCAAAGTCATCATAACTTAATAAATAACTAATACAAGACAAAAAATAAAATATAAAGCTTTCGGTTTAACCTTTTTACCGCTAATATGATACTACATGACCGCTCACACTGTCTGACAGTATGAGGTTTTGATACTACATGTTACCTTTTCTTGGCCATCGCAACACAGAGGCCTGAGAATGTGGCGTACAACATCAGGGGATCTTCGTTGTATATGAGATTTCTGACGACACAGCTTGATGAGGGCAATTCTTCTGCTCGAGGCCAATTTTCCACAATCGACGGTGCAGGAAAAAGATGCGGAATATACACACTTCCATAGCTCGGGGAATCAAACGCCATGCCCTTCTTTAGCAGAATTCCAATAAGGCACTTTATTTCTGAATCTGTGGAACCTTTTGTCAATAAAGCGTAAACAATTCATTCAAATGTCTTTACATGCGGAAGTTATGGTAAAATTCATTAACATAACCAAAAAAGAAAAAAACACAATCAATACGAACAAGAAAAGATAAACAGGGTATTGATGACGATAATAGGATTGTGATAACAGAGAACAGATACAGCTCGTCAGTTAGTGCGTGCCCGTCTGGTTTGATCCTTAGTAACCTCAATGTTTTTTTCGACTTCTATCCGTTCCGTGTAACTTGAGCTTCAACTATCATTAAAATGAAACGCTGAGGGATAGAGGGCGCCCGTCGGCTTCTGACTTATACCAGACTTCCTCGTAGTTCCGTTAGTATCATTGTAGGCCATCGATTCATCCCTGATT
>JANSTQ010149012.1:0-11963 GCA_026167885.1 Bergia puertoricense
GGCTGATCAAAAGAGTGCGATTACAGACTCAAAAGAGTGCGATTACAAAGATTTATGCTAAAATCCTGTTGTTGGGAGCCAATTAAATTGCAGGAATCACTTGTGATTTCAAAATGGATATAATTAATGTTAATACACTAAAATCCCGACGTTTCTTTTCGAGGCCCGTTCTTAATTAATTTTAAGGCAAATTCCATAAACTACTGCGATTTTGAGAAGTAAGTACCACTTCACATTGACAGCTAGTTGGAAGAAAATATATTTCGTATGGTACGGAGTCGCGAAGCGACATAGCACAATGCGGCAAATATATTTTCTCCTAACGCCGTCAATCTAAAGTGGTATTTACGTCTCAAAATCGCAATACGTTTTTTATCGGTATTAAACCAAGATTTGCGAAAGTCTTAAGGAAATTAGTTGAACATTTCACTTGATGAAACTAAAAATTCTTAATACGTGTCAGTAGCAGCCAAGCGTTCCCATGTGAACAGGCGAGTTCTGGTTGAGCGGAACATTCAAAAATTTTGCATATAAGTGAGTTAAACATCCAGTCGTAGTGTATCTGTAAAGAAACGAGTTAAACTTTCTCCTGGAAATAAGATTCAAAAATTTTGTTGTCAAAGTAATACTATTTTCTGAAATACTATTTTCAAAAGCTCGTTATTGGACTATTTTTTTTCTAACAGTTTAGAGCATGTTCAGGAACTACGAGAGTGATGGCGACGATGTTTTAATATTTGCCGTGACTTTCGTCTGAAGTGTTTGAAAATGAATGAAACAACTACGAGCGAGGCGGTGTCTGAATCAGAAAATGACAGGGAAAACAGAGAGGTTAATGGTTCTGGAGCGAAGAGAGCCTTTGGGTGATTTGGAGATTGAAGAATTTTCGAGAAAGCAAAATGCAGCGAACACGGAAAAAGCCGCAGAAGAAAATCTATAAATTTGCTGCCGGAACATGTGATGTTTTTTTTTGAAAACGATTATGCGATTCAAATAGATGAAGAGAAAAAAAAAGACTATTTAGACGTGGGATGTTTAGCCTACTTTCTACAGTCTTTGCTGTTGCTGATTTGATCTGTATTGTTATTTTAAAAGATTGTTGTAGTGGTTATTGAATATTTTTGCTGTGGCTCATAACTAAGTTTTCTTGTCAATAAACTGAAAGCATGCGCAAAGCTGTGAAAGTGTCCCTTTAATTGACAGTCCACTTAAATTTTATCTCTTGTTGCTGATTTGATCTGTAGTATTATTTTAAAAGATTGTTGTGGTCATGGTATAATGTCGAATCTTTTTTCCGTGGTCTTTGTCAGCTACCGTAGTTAACACTTTAAGACTCGCGAACAGTTACCTCGGTCCTTTAAATTTGCTTGTCTTTTTATTGGTGAGCAAATAGATCAGGGAAACAATCTTTCCCTTTCCTCTCCCTTTTGACGACATCAATCGGAATGTAGACGTTCGAGTCACACTACTTAAGTCAAATCTTTTCAATTCAGCTATTAAACTCCGTGGAGTTTAATGGATCACGGTAACTGATTGCAAAACTTTAAGTCCAACCCTTCTTATATGATCTGCTTTATGTTGTTTTCTTTCAACAGTTTCTACCCAAACAAATGTTAGTACTACAACAGGTAAGATACCGTTTTAGTTACTGAGACCTTGTTTGCACTGAGGTCACTCGAGCTATCTCGGAGTACTCCCAGGTTACTCGAGGTACCTAAACGAGTCTGTGTCAGCAGTACGAATGGTCCGGGAGTACTCCCGGGAGTGACCCAGTTAGGTCACTCGCAAGAGGTAATCTCGGAGTACTCCGAGGTCACTCGATGTGCAGTGTAAACAGCGACTACCTCGGAGTACTTCTGTCGTTATAGCAACGTAACTGAAGAGTTAAATTCTTGACGTACGTTGTGAAATTTCACAACTTTCCCTAAAATGTTATGGCCAATATTTTGATATAACATCTACTGCAAATGCAGCAATTTTTAATAATTCTTTGCACTTTGGGCCGGTTTTTCCAAGTAAACATTCATCAGCAAACGTGTTTGAAATTTTGCATCAATTATATGCTGCTATCATAAAACTTTACGTGTAACGCAATGCACTATGGGTAAATTATTATTAGTTTTAGAATGGCGATACCTTCTGTATTTCTTAGCACGTTTTTACCTGCTCTTGACAAATGAAATCATAATTAGTTTCTAACATGTATGCAACATTTGGAAGAATTTGATTGAGGCATAACATAGTTATAATCATTTTTGTTGTTGCTATGGCAATAAAATCTTAGCTTTGGAGTTCAGTCAAAGGATGGTCTTATACTTGGTTATGGTAAAACATTACAGAAATTACAATCTACATGCGGTTTCCATGGTAACCAAGATTATGTTCGCATTCAGACAATGTTTTTGCGCTGTGCTTACATTGTATCAAAATATGTGAAATTCCTGCGTTTTTCTCGAGTTTATGGTGTGTTTCTTCAAAAGTAATGGTTTTTATTTGAATTGAATTGAACTGAATAGAAACAGAGTTTATAGGTTTTAGACGTCACCATTACGTCATCAAAGGTAATTTTTGTTACATTTGGGAACATTTTCAACTATATTTGTATACTTCAAGGTAAATAAAGTAAATTTATATGGTTCCTATTGAAAAATTGAGCCCTAAGTTTAAATAAAGTAAAATCATGCCAGAAAATATAATGCTGTGGCGTCACTATGACGTCATAGCTAATTAGTCACTTATAACACCATATTCAAGTAGAACTTATACCAATTAAGATTGGTGGCAAGTATCATTGGGAATGCAACAATAATAAAAAGTTATGGTGGTGGGAAAATTCTCCCCCCCCCCCCCCCCCAGGCTGAGAGAGCTCAAAAAAGCCCAGGCCGGATAGGGTTAAAGCCAACCCTTCTTATCTGATCTGATTTCAGTTGTTTTCTTTCAACAGTTTCTGTCCCAATGTCTGTTAATACTACAACAGGTAAGATACCATAGTAGTTACTGAGACCTTGTTTGCACTGAGGTCACTCGAGCTATCTCGGAGTACTCCCAGGTCACTCGAGGTACCTACACGAGCGTGTGTAAACAGTGCGAGTGACCCGAGAGTATTCCTGAGAGTGACCTAGTTATGTTACTCACGATAGGCAATCCCGAAGTACTCCAAGGTCACTCGATCCACAGTGTAAACAGCAACTTCCTCGGAGTACTCCTGTCGTTATAGCAACGGAAGAGTTAAATTTTTGACAAAAGTTGTTTTGGTCGTTCATCTTGTTGCAAGCGTGCAACCTTCCGTTGCGATAACAACGAGCTATCTCGGGTAATTGTGTAATTCAACCAGAGGTACACCGAGTGTTCTCGGGTATATCTAGTCCAGTACCTGCACTCTCTCTACCCCCGCACTATATAGGGGTTGGACCCGGCGAGGGAAGAGAGAGTCCAGGATCACTTGCCTGCGCATGCGTCAGGAAATAAAATAAATTCTTATATAATAACCATATTAGGTAGCATTTGCCAAATTTGGGAAAGTGTAGTCCTCGTTTGAAAATGGCCGATTCTTCCGTCTCGTTCGATGAAGAGTTTCTGAAAGCAGTTGATTATTATTTAGAAAGTGCAATTTACTGTTTTCACCAAAAGAAAGACATCTAAAGGCTATACATGCGGCCGTGACGGGGAAAGATTGGGCGAGAGTTTGCTGGTCATTTGCTGTGATTGGCTAAACCTGACGCATGCGCAGGCAAGTGATCCTGGACTCTCTCTCCAGCCCCTAATAGGGCGGGGGTAGAGAGAGTGCAGGTACTGGACTAGGGTATATCAAAAAATACTCGTGTAAACGACTTCGGAAATAAACCCGGGATAACTCGTGCAAGTGTAAATGGGGTTTGAAACGACAAACAAAATTGCATCTCTGTTAAGGTACAGGTTGAGCGATATTTTCAGCTAACGGTGTATACCTCTGTAGTGACACATTAGAATCCAACAAACCTAGTATATATATATACATATATACATTGAAGTTGAAACCTCATAAAATTCTCTAAATACTCATTACATGTAATACTAATACTAGTTAACTTCAAATTATGACCGAGTGTGAGAGCTGCTTTTTCAGGTATTATGTTCCCTTTTTTGAGTTCCAACCCTGGCAATGATTTTTAGCCAATTGGCTTTGAAACATTTAAATCAAAATCATACAACGTTCCGAAACTTAATTTTGAACGAAACAAACGAAACTGCAACTGTAACGTGATATCTTAATGCTGTCCTCACCCATATTTAAGGTACATTGTCGACCGTCAAATAGCATATGTGTATGAAACTGACCAGATAGCGGAATTTCACATTGTACTCACTTTAATTTAGCGACGATTTAAATTTAGCGACACTTAATTTTGGTGCATTTTAATTTAGCGATTTTTAGAAAATCGCTAAATTCGCTAAATTAAAGTGTCGCCAAAATTTCATGTAATAAGCTACTCGGCGTCTTCATTTGGTTTTATCCAAGTTCGAGCTAACTCTTCCATTAGCCAATGAGCTCTCGCTGTCGACTACCTATTGTTAGTAGTGGCCAATCAGAACTCAGTTGTGGTTTACATCCAAAATTTTGATCTGTGGAACGGCTCTAGACGCGATTTGTGCCAGGCCTTGTTTTTCCTTTTTTTACCTCTCGTCTTTTCGCTCACCTGATCGCAGGTTATCTCAGCGGACAATGTCCAACCGAGTACCTCCCCCACACCAGCTTTTCTCATTTCCTTGATTGAGATGGTTCGTGTTTAAACTTGACCGGACGCAGCGTGTGCTTCAGCCATAATTATTGCAACAAAGAAATTGTTTTAACTTGGAGTAATTTTCCAACTGACAGTAAGAAAATTTTTGTAGTTTCTAACGTTGAAACATGTCGATACATTGTGTAATATTGGAACATGTCGATAGATCAGCATCACTTTATTCAAAAACCATTTATAATGGTCTTGGCAAGCTCGCCAATAAGTTTCTTTTTATTACATTAGTTGTAAGAAGACGAAGACATTTCACTTCAAAGCACTCGGCGGTTTCTTTGTTGAGCTATAAATATAATAATTAGTAAAGTGCAAATCTTTAACTTTTTGAAGTTTTCATAAACAATCCTTCTACGTTGAGAAAGGAAAATTTGCTAGAGAAGAGAAGAAGAATTACTTAGAAGTCTCCATGTTGACAATATCTGCAGCCGAAATGACATTTTGTCAAAGTCTTTAGCTTTTATTACAAGGAATTTTTAATTTGATATGAAACACTGAAGAAGAATTATGCCTTCGTTTGCTAATGTATTCACTTATAAACTATCAAATTCATAACAGAAAGCCGCCTCCGTTTAAGCACTATCAAGCTTACCCGCCCAATAGGCCATTATACCCTGTTTGTCAAACTTCATTACTATTCCCAGTTTTATTGTTATAAAACACAAGTTAAACGTATCTGCACAAGTATACATAGAAACAGATAAACGTATCCTTAGTGTATCTAAACAGAACGTAGAAGTTGACAATATTTAAGCCGGTTGATTGCATTTGACAAGCAAACTTCCGCTTGATAGATTGCAAAAAACCGACGATTTGTTTGATAAAAGACCAAATGAAGCACGGCAAGCTTCTCATTAAATTGCTGCTGCATCGACTTTTCTACTTTTTAAAGTGTAATTGCGTTTATTTTTCTTCTTTAGTCAGTTCTGTCAGAGCCAAATGGCCAAATGGCTATACTGGGACTTCCTGTTTTATGAGCAGCATTGCAATACGAGCAAAACAGTTGTATATTTTGCATAAAATTGGGAAAATATTAACTTCGAATGTGTGACTGTGATCATGAGATTCGATGACTGTAAACAGCTGCTAAGAAAACTTACTAAAAAATTCTGGATATCGCATTTACTTTTTGGCCTAAGTTAGACTTCATTAAAAAACAAAACCTTCAAAAATATCATGCATGGACTTTTTAAGCTGTGTACGTATCCAGCTTTATAACATTTTAAGTAAAATTCAGGTGCTATATGTTTTGAATATTTGTGACAGGTGTTTCTACGCAACTTGTTTTACATAATTGAAGATTATAACTGTTGGATGGAAAGACAGAGAGAAACAAGTTTGCGCTTCAGCTGTTTTTTCATTGGCGTTCGGTCGGATCAGTCTCCTGGAAACAATCTAATAGACAAACGGTTGCCACGTTCGATAATTATAAATTGTTCACTCACGGGTTATTGCGTGTAAGATCTCATATCAGTTGTCGATATTTTCTCAGTCTTGCTAGAAACAAACGGTGGTATTTTACAAGCGCAAACACTGACGCTAGACAAAGATACGTAAATCAATGGCTTTGAAGTTTTTTACATTGGTTATTTTCGCTGCAGGTACCAAGTTTGGTAAGTGTTGCGATATCAAATTATTTGCATGTTCTTAGCGTTTTAAAAGAAAATTGTTGCTCGATCTGCGAATAAACCGATCAAAGCCATTTCCTTCGCAACAGCCATTTCCTTCGCAACAGCAGCTATTTAAATCTATTTCAAAATTGGTAAAATAATGTTTGTACTTCTGTTCTTGGGGTTCTTGCTTTAAAAGATTGTAGAAACTGTAGAAGTCACTATAGCATCAATGATTCTATTGCCCCCCAGTCTTCCCTATTAAAATAATTGTGTATGACACAGAGCTCTACCATATGCTAGATTAGAGATTTGGATACTTTACTCTTCGTATAACCTTACTGTGTTTTTCTGAAATGGTCTTTCCTTTTATCAATTTGTACATTTGACCTTTCAGTCGAACGGTTGATCTTCAGTGTATTTTTCATTGCTTAGGTTTCTTTGCGACGGTATAGTTACTGTGGATACGTAGTGTATTCCAGAGGATTTCAGAGGATTTCAGAAGATATATAAACCAAATTAAGGCCTGCCAGTTCTTTTTCAGGTCATCGCTAAGATTTTTTGTGGATATCCTTCCAACAATTATTCTAATACTTCTCTTTTTATAAGGACCTATTTTTATAAAACGTTGAGGCAGAAAAAATCCCAAAATTTAAGAACATGATGAGGCTGGGCGTAGAGAACATCTGTTTTACATGCTTTATTCAGTGGAGGTAATTTATTGTTAAACTGTAAAATAATGCCTTATGTTCGTGCAACATCGCCTGGTGGGTACTCCAAATGTGGATATACAAAGGCAACTGGTGACGCTTGTAGATCTCTTAAGAAAACACTAAAAAACTGCATGTATCTAATCCTAAAAAAATAAGAAAATTTTAAGAACATTTGAGACTGAAATCCTTAAAATAATTAAGAATATCCAGCCTCAGCCACAAAATTAGACGTTCTTATAAAAAAGAGTGTATTTTATAATTTTTCCTAGTTGTATTAAAGAAGAAAGTTGACAAATTCCACGAAAACGCAAGCTAAAGTTTGAATGTTACGTTTTCAAGGTTAAGACTATTTTAAAATGTTTTGCTCCAAGAGTAAGTTTATGTTTCGGTTTTCCTTTTCGACTAACAATTCCTTGTTATAAACACAAAACGAGAGATTTTCCAGTCGGATACAAGTTTTGCGAAGTTTATCCAGCTTGTAGGATATCACATCCAAAACAGCAAAACGCACATGGCAAGTTGTAATCCTTTATAAAAGTTTATTAAAAAATTAAAATGCAATCGCGATGCCGCGATGTATATCCCTGAATGAGATTATGCATGGCAACTAAACAATAAATCCCTGTTTACAAAAAGTATAAGTATTAATCTTCACTGACAGTTTAGATTGAACTCGTGACGGATGATATCAGTCTATAAATTCTTTTCTTTAATCAAAGCATTGAAACACTTTTGACTTTGCGTTTGCTTGTGTCGCATCAATTCGACGCAAGACTTAATAACTATAAGCAGTTAGATACATCACGACGAAACGCCACAAAGACCGAAAGGTGCTTTTAGTAGAAGGCAACTACAATACGTCATTGAGAAATATTTTCGTTGTTTCAGTACAGTTCCAGAATATTATTTTCCTGTGCTGAAAAAAGTGCCACAAAAGGTGCCTCTTTTCAGTTTATCTCTGTTTATTGGTTGTTATAGTAACCATATATTGCAACGCTCTTATTAATTAAGCCACATGCAAAAGTCGAACCAAGCTTAAAAGCAGATGTCGTTTGGACCAGTGGCGTTATAAATATTCCGAGCATGGGCTAAAGTTATTTCTGTTTTTTTTTATCTCCAGCTCCAATCCAACTCTAACTGCAGCCATAGTCATTATCACAGCCCTTTTAACGACAGTTAACTTAACAAAATATGTTATTGTGACTGAAACTACTTTATAGTCTTACTCTTTTGTAACCAAATTTATCTTGTTGCTTAAAAACATCAGTCAAATTCAAATTGAGTTCATCAGTTTGGTGATGCTAGATATTTTTAATAGCTGTAGTATCTAGCAAAGACCAATACAGCATTCAAAAGTTTTGTGCAAACACATTTGATGTCTTTACAACTCTTATGTTAAGTTTGTCGATCTATCAACAGTGGCGAGCAATGCCTCACTTTCACCCAGTCCCTCGCCCTCACTGAACGAGTCCTCTGCCTCAACGGCTGATGTTACCCAAACGATTGCCTCGTCATCCGCTCCACTCTTACAGAGCTACACTGAGATGTCTTCTGCTCAGCTAAGTCCCTCAGCAGCCCCTGCTGCTCCAACCTCCAGCCCAACCACTCCTCCCGCCCAGAGCTCTTCTGAAACTATTCCAATCATTGCCCCTACATCCACAGTTCAGATCGTGACGTCATCAACTACTGGTTCAACTATCACCAAAGGTACAATAACTCCTCAGTTGCGTCCACGGGGGTGCAAAGTAATAAATTCTATTTTCGAGTGATAACAAACAGTGTTTTACAAACGGGCGCAGCTAGTAAAGTAAATACCCTTTAGAAGATAAAAGAAAAATCTTATCTTTAATACTTCGAGTAGTTTTCTTTTTATAATATCGACAATAACACAAACTAAGAAGATCTAAGGAGACCTTCGGAAATTATCAAAAAAGTTTCTTAAAAACCAATTTTTGAAAAATTTGAAGAATATCTTTGGAATCGATACTAGTGCGGATAAGGGAAATGTGTGGTTTTCAATGAGTTTTACAATTAGTGCATTTTCCAGTAAAATATTCATTTATATGAAATAAAGATGTTTCTTTTTTAAACACTGTGCAATGTATCCAGAACTATCCTAACGACAAACCTTGCTGGCGAAACTTTGTATTTGTTAAGAATTCGTGTTGGGAAACATAATTTGTTGTTGATAACTTTAACGGATTAAAAGTGTCATAAAAAAGATAGTCTGTCAAACTGGATGAACATTAAAAAAAACTTACTTTTATGGTTATTTGCATGTTATCATGTTATCATAACGGCCAATAATCCTCATCATTGAGGGGTGGCCGTATTGGGAAATAACTAAATAAAGGAAGTAACTAACAAGTTTTGGACATACATTTTACGTGATAATCATCACTACTAAGTAAAAGATCGGATTGTTACATCATGTGCAATGATAAAGTATAATTTCTTGATAAAACCCTAGAAAGCTTGAATATGCTTATTAATTTGTGTTAATAAAATTGACAGATTAAGAAATGATGGAGAGACTCAATGTAAGAGAACCGAGCTGCACAATAAATTGAATATGATTAGTAACACTAGAATGCTAGCTTATGTGATATTCACGAGTGAGTGTCGAAGAAGAGGCTGTTGTTTTCATGATCAAGTTTCATGAGTCAATGAATTAAATGTCAAATTCTAAAAGTTAATTTTTTTCAACTGTGTGATTCAGATATATGACCATAGTTACTAAGCACATTGACTGCATATCAGAAACTATTTAATACATGAACAGTAACACTACACCAGCCCTAACTCTAATCCTAGCCCTACCTCGAACCCTAATGAGCCGACTCAAAAGGATACTGTTAATTGTGGGTCCAAAACCTAACCGTTATCATAACGGCCTAACCTTAACCTTAAACCTAATAACAACCTCAAACCTAATCCTATCAATGCCCTGACCTAAATTTGACCTTTTTTTTCTATCGGCTTGTTGAATCATTACAACAGCAACAACAAGAACAACAATAACAACAACAACAGCAAGAGTTTTATTTAATCCATTTGTTAACAAATTTCGGAGAAAATAAAAAGCACAGAAAATATAAATATATATACAAGAAGATCAGAAAAAAACTAAAAGGACTTATCGCGATTGGCCTTTATTTGACTATTTAAACAATGATCTTTAAACGCGCCTCTTACATGAAATGAGTTGCCAGCACATATATACGTTCAACTGAAAGCTTATCGGTTTTTAAATCGACTCAAGACGCACCATTTTAAACTCGCTTACGACCTTTAATATGTAGTTTTGTTTTGTTTAGTCACCATTAGCTAATAGTTATTGTTATGTTTAGTCACCATTAGCTAATAGTTATTGTTATATCATTGTCGTATGCATTATCAACTGGTATTTGAACCAATTTAGCCATCAATATTTTAGATTGTTGTAAAGCCTGTATAAGTGCTATATATATATATATGGCATTTATTATTATTATTATTATTATTATTATTATTATTCAGTATTATTGAAAGTGAAGGAGCCGGAACGAATTGACTTTTGTTGGATTTTTTAATTTTTTTTTAGTGAAAACAAAAATTCGAACTGAAATCCAAATAACGAAAGCCTGGAGTGACGACTTAACAAACAAGACGTCTGAGACGTTTGTCAAGCAAACACAAGAATTGGCGAAAGGGGTGAGCAAAACTAATAATGTATTTTTGCATGTTAAACTATTTGTGTAATGGCTTGATTATTTCTTGGTTATTTTTTAGTTGCAATGGCCAAAAAGTAAGAGGGAAACCTGTGAAGTTAATAACTATACTAATAGCCCTTTTCACGGTTCCTTAAAAGTGACCAAGCCTTTGTCTGGCTCCGCGGCGAACGTTGACCTTACATGGTTAGAAATGTGAAACTGGTTAGCATAATAATATCACTGATTTGTATGTCAAAGGTACGGAGGGTTTGTATTGTTAGAGATGTTAAACTGGTTAGCATAATAATATCACTGATTTGTATGTCAAAGGCACGGAAGGTTTGTATTAATGCCAAGTCAACCTTCGCCTCGATGGCAGACAAAGGCTTGGTTACTTTTCAGGAACCGTGAAAAGGGCTATCTTTGTGCCTCATTTGCTTGATAAAAATGTATTTGCATTGTCGATCTTTATTTGAATTCACATCGATAGCAAAATTGATAGGAGTATTTGGGCAGACATAAACATTTTCTCCTGTTTTATTAAGAAAAAAACATTAAGAGAGACGAACGCTTCCTAAAATTATCGAATAAATGCGGTCGATTACAAGAAAAAAAACATTTGGTTGCAGCTCGAATCCGTCTGTGTGCCCGAGGTTTTGCGTTCCCATGAAATCCATTTCATGGCTATGGCGTCACAATTGAGAGCTACTGCTGAACTTGCAAAGAGTTTGCACTTGTTGTCCTAATGAGTTGCCTTGCATGGTGGAATGTGAGCACAATTGATACTTCAGAGTGTAGCCGCCTTCTCAAGTCTATTTCTTTATCTGTTGCCATTGAAAGATGATTATTTTATCGATATATGTGAACAGCTCATTGCTGACGTAATACATAGCTGTAAAATTATATAACTCGGGAATCCAGATCTTGATCAGTGATATGTTGAAACAAATGTTAATATCTATCCATCCATCCATCCATTCATCCATCCATCCGTCCATTCATCCATCCATCCGTCCGCCTGTCTCTGTCTGTCTGTCTGTCTGTCTGTCTGTCTGTCTGTCTGTCTATCTATCTATCTATCTATCTATATAAAAATCGTTAAGATCGGGTATAGTTTACTCTAACTCGAGTTTCTGGGCTTTCACCCGTCGTCAGAGAGTTAACTCTCTGACGACG
>JANSTQ010149023.1:0-11963 GCA_026167885.1 Bergia puertoricense
GATAGATAGATAGATAGATAGATAGATAGATAGATAGATAGGTAGGTAGGTAGGTAGGTAGGTAGGTAGGTGGGTAGATAAACAAATAGAAAGATAGATAAACAGCTGTGTTTCCTCACCTGAGATGGGAATTAGCTGTGAAATTGATAACTGAGTGTCTCCTGTCCCTGGCGGCATGTCGACAACCAGAACATCGAGCTCGCCCCAGGCCACTTGTCGAATAAGCTTCTCAACTGCTGACATGACCTAACGTGGAAGTCATCTTCCATTGTTATCAATGAGCCAACCAAATTTATTGGTTTTAGAAAACAAGGTAGTCTTGGCACATTTATATTTCAATAGCAGTGTTTACAATAGCCTCTTCCAGTCTCCGTGAAGAGATTAAAAAGAAATGAGAAAACGGGAAAATGGAACAACCCTTCTTTTCTCCCCTTTGCCCCCCTCAATCGCCGTGATTTTTCCCCGTGCGCCTGAAAGCTGTGTTTACAAATAAGTGTCGTTATCATTTTCAGTTGCCTTTTTTTCCACAAGTAAATTGTTTTCTTCTGTGTTATTAGAGTACTTAGCAAGTTTTTGTTAGCTCTGCCATTTAAGGCATGGGTATAATTGCATTATTTGTTGTACACGGCAATTGTTTTTAAAAAAACGGGCAACAGCATCATGTGTACAGTTGGTGTGGCCGTGTGTTACATAAGAAGGTGGAAGCAGTTATACTAAAACTTTACCAAAAAACAATGGAATCAACGGATGGCTCAATAAAAGTTACATCTAAATCTGCCTCACTGATTATCTAATTTAATATGGCAACGTGGCTAAAAGTGTATAAAATTGTTTCTTTACCCAGTTTAGTACAAATGTGATAGCTTCTACTCGTTCTATAAACTACTTAAACATAATACATAAAATATAAAGGCAATGGAAAATCTAGGATATGTGAGCCGCATGTGTGTATTCTGTGTATGTGTTTGTTTATCTGTATGGAAACGTGTTGTATGTACTATATGATATGCCACGTGGCAACATGTTTTTTCTTTCATGTTTATTCTACATATTTATTTACAGGATGGGTTTCTTCATTTATTAATACTAATATTAATATAAATAAGCCTGTATCCTTTCGGACCCTCGTGCGTTACTGATTCCTAAGTTGGTTTGTCCTGTGAATCATTAATTGATCCTTAGGTAGAAAGGCACGGGTTGAGTTATAGGCATTCTCATCCAACCCCAGAAAGAAAAACTGCCGGGGAAAACCCACGTACACATGAACACAGCACAAGACAGCTATGTTGCCAGCATGGTTGTCGCGGTAGTGTAGTGCTAACATACCCGACTAGTAATCAGGGGGACGTGGGTTCGACTCCCATTCGTGGCAACATGTTTTTTCTTTCATGTTTATTTTACATATGTATTTACAGGAATGTGTTTCTTCGTCTATTCATTTATAATAATATATATATATATATATATTTAAATTTTAACATCCGTATATATATATATACAATTTTTTAACAGATCAGTTTTAACGTTTTTAATCATATAATCATGTATACTGTAGGGTACGGAGACTTCAGAACCGCTGCTTCGATGTTATCGGACTGCCTAGAGACACGTTAAAACCCTTTTCAGAGCGCAGAGATAAGTTAACAATCAAAGAGTTCAAGAACATCATTGACTCAGATAGTTTCCATCCTTGTAAGCGCCTGTTACAACCAGATATTAATCGCCTGTACAGCCTTATAGGTCTACTAAGGCTGTGCAAGAGCCGAGATCACGAACAAAGAGGCACGAAACATCTTTTTTTCCAAGAGCGGCAAAAACCTACAATAAGACCTAATAACTTTTTATATATTAAGACCTATTTTTACATTAAGAACCATTAAGACTTGCTACAATAAGACCGGTTAAAGTAACTTTTTACATTCATTATATACATACTTTTTACATATTTATCTGTATTAATCTATTTATATTATCAAATTTTTATGTAATACTGTTGTAATTCTTAGGCCAAAAACAGTAAATAAAGTTACTATTCAGGGATTGAGATAAGAATTTTTGTGCAGTAGCCAGCCGGGCTCAGGAAAAAAATATTTTAAGAGCCCGAAAATAAATCTAGGTGCCAGAATTCCCATATTTTTCCATGTTTAAGTCAAATCGATATATAATCCTTTTAATTTCCTTATATAGGTTTAGCCCCGAGTTTTAAATGAATTTGACCCACATTCTTGTATCAAATAACTCAAAATTGGATCAAAATGTTTTTGAAAATGGTCCTCAACCTCACCCACTTAGCCTGAAATTAGCAGAGAATTTTTATTACTTTTGTCGTGAAACACAACAGTAACAATAATCCAACAAATTGAGATGCACTCTTCACTCGCCAGCTCGGAAATAACAATGTAATTTTCAGGTAACTCTACTCGCCCAAGCCAAAATCTAGTCATCAATGGCGATCGGGTGAGTGCTATCTCAGTCTCTGCTTTGGAAGAACAATGACACTGGTTGATCTCAAACAATTATTCCATCAGCATTTGACCATTGAATATGATATCCAACAGGTGCAAGTGGATTAATTGTTTTGCAGTGTGCGAAATTAAGAAATTTTTTAACCGACCCAGTAAGAAATGTTTAACTGGCCCAGAAAATGTTTCAGCTGGCCCAAACGGAAATTAACCGGCCCACCGCTAGGGCAAAAAGACAAGAACAATGAACTATTTTTAAGGCCAGACCAAATTAATTTTTCGAAGCACGGACCCGTCCCGACCCTATTTCACATGAAATGAAAATAAAATAAAAAAGACAAGTGTTTTTAAGGAAAACGATAAAATATTAAAAACTCTCGAAGTCTTGAAATTTCGCATTTTATTAAAATGTGTATTTTCTAATGTAGTAAAACATGGCTTGCATTGCAAACAGTCTACACCCCCGGTAAATATCTACACGTCTTCTGGCACCGCAGGCCATCAAAACGTTCTTGTCTATCTCCTGTTTATTTTTCCCTGAAAAAGCTGCGTGTGACAGCATTTTAAAATTTCTAAAGTTGAAACTACGCAGTTTATTCAAATACATTTTGTTTTTCTTTTCGCACTCAAAATAGTTCTTGATCATTCTTCAGTTTTTCTCGAGTCTGTGTTCTCAAAAATTTTGTTTCACCACCGCGTGACAGCTGTTTAATATTTCAATTTTCTTTTACGAGATATTTTTGGTTGATTGCTTCCGTACTTTTCCACACTTTACATGTCCTAATATTAAATTCCCATACACCAGATGAAAGTACAAAAGACTGTTTTATAATATATATGGGGCATGATCGTGAATTGCTATTCCTTTGGATGTTTTGTTTTGTTTGTACGATCGTACATGATCTTGTTCCGCCTGACGTTCGAAAACAGACAAGTATGTCACGTGGGATGTTTGCACGTGCACGCACATGCAACCACTATTTTGTTTTTCTTTGCATTTTTCCCCAACCGACCGACCCTAGAAAACGTAGTTGCATCGCATCGTGGATTTCTTAAGATATTATTATCTTTTTTTCTATGTGCGGGGAATTGAGAACCAAAATGACAGATGAAAAAGTATCAAAGCGGATAAAACTTTGTACGAGTTTGCAATTTCACGAAACATTCTTCTGGGGTTTTAACCAGCCCTATCGGGCCGGCTAAATGTATTTTTGAGACAATTTTACTGGCCCACAGCCAAAATAACCGGCCAAAGCTGGCTAATCGACGTTAATTTCGCACCCTGTTTTGTTAAAAACACCTACAAAATACCAATGGATCATCAATATATTTTATGTTTTTTATTAATTTGAGCTGATGTATAGACACCATATTGGTAGAGTATGGTTTATGAGTTATAGATCATGATTGATAGGCACACTTTAGAAGACACTAAGCAGGTTGCTCACATCCACGTCCACATGTACTAAGATTATGGTTTGTTTACATCCAACTCAAACTTGCCAACTCTCCCAGTTTTGGTAGGAGACTCTCGGATTCTTCCCTTTTTTCGTGGTCTTTCGACTAAGACCTTATTCTGCGGTGATACTCCTGACAATAATCTTTTCCCTAGTGGCAGTTGTTAGCTTTTGTTAAATTCAAAATGGTGACATGGTATTCTGGAATCTGGTATCAAATGGTTGATCTTGTTTTTTGTTTGTCTTTTTTAGTCTCAAAGATCATCCATCAAAAGCAGTAGCAGTTGTGAGGATGACATCTATGAACATTTGAGCAACACCACTCCAACACATTCACCGTTGGACAAAGATGCAGGACTAAAAGAGATTGAACCATTTGTATTTGGCAGCCCACCCAACACAGGAGGGGAAACCCCTGTTAATGTTGGTTCAAGGGGTACAAGTGTACGGGGATCGGGCGGCAAAGGGAAGCACAACTATGCTCCTGGATGGTAAGTTCAACCAATCACACTAGTACTGGTCAACATTAGTTATGAAGGTGCAGATTACTATCAGTACATTACTTTCACCTTCTGAATGATCATACAGGGCAAAATATTAATAGGCAAAGTACATATGGAAAAACCTATTAATAGCAATCAATGCTAGTTTAAAGTAGAATAATTTAGAGGCAGCGGAGCATTTTGAAACATGGAGGGAAGGCTCATCCTACACTAAGCTAAGCACATCCCCCTACTTGAGTTTCAAAAAAACCTCCTACAACAATATTTCGCCAAGCATGATCCGGATAAAAAAAATTTTGAAACCAATTTTATGCTGTGCTAGCAATATTTTTGGCACCGAAACATGGAGGGGAGGGGAGGGGGGTGAGGGCCCTTGGACCCATGGGGATGGGGGGAGGGGTGTCAGAAAGTGTCTGTGGCCACTTTTCTGAAGAAGCATTAAAATTACAGCAACTGAATTTGGTAAACTAATCAATTAGGGCATTATTACTAAATGATCAATTATCTAATTAACCTTTTGTAGCATCATATGAACTTTTGGAAGGGCAGTATCCCCTAACTTTATGGCATTGTGTTTAGCTTTAAATATAAGTTGACCAAGAAAATTGTTAGTGAAATAAAACAACAACCAACCTTTACCTCTTAGGTTCAAGAAAGAAGCTAGAGTGTATGAAGAGGTTCTTCCATCAAGTCTCCAGGATCCTGCAATGCAAGGTTGGCTGAAGGATGTAAAAAGTGGCAAACGACGATGGTGTGTGATCAAGGACCACCGCTTTTATATCTTCAAAAACCAAGAAGAACCAGCTATGCAAATACTGAACCTTCCAGATTGTGACATTGCTGTGGATGACAAGAAGAAAATCAGCTACAGCTTTCGTTTGACTCCACATGAAGGAACACCAGTTGCGTTGGCAATAGAGGAAGGTCATGATCTATCACCCTGGATGAGTACTATTATGGCTGCAGCAGTGCGCAAAAGTACCTATCGACCAACCAGCCCTATGGATGGAGCATTAGAGCTTGAAGAAGCAAGACACAGGGTTGCGTCACCACCATGTCGGGGTAATGAGTCAAAGACTTCAATAGATGGAACACAGACCAGTACAGATCCTGAGACCCCATATGAATTGCCTGTGGATTTTGGATATGTAAGTTCATAATATTAAGGGGAGCTTCATTCCCTTTTCTAGTGTTGTGTTTTAAGGGAATTGGAAGATTTTAAAGGGGAAAAAAGTTGTTAGAACACAACAAACACTGTTCGTAAGTGAGTAAGAGCCACTCCTTGGAAAGCACATTTATAAGTAGGGCTGCAATGATACGATTTTTCACAAAACTATTAATAATTATCTCAATACTGATGTCACAATATAATAGAATGTGATACGATATATACAAAAAAAACTACACTTGAAGAACAAGGCATTGAGACAGTTGTAAATTAACCCACATGATTTTGTTTTACTTGCGGGCTCATGTTTGTGCAGCAGACATTTTGTGGAAGGCTGCATGGTCACATGCATATGTTCCATAAAAATGTTTTGTGAAAGAGTATCCCTCTTGAACTCACAGGGTTTTTATTCTTCAAGTTGTGTTATGACTGAGAAGTGTAATAATATGGAATACGTAGTGGTTGACTGTATACTTGTAAGATTAAAATTAGGTATTACATTCTTAATATTGGTGGTTCTTTTATGTGCATTTTTGCTGTACAGTATGCTGATTAGTAAACTGATTTTACTTAATTTTTTTAGTATATAATCAAGTTGTGATCACTTTACAGGACAACTGGCTGCTCAGGTCATCTGTTGCTACCCCAAAACCAGTTCACAGCACTCCTAAGGGAGGGAGAGAGGGAGAAGTAAATTATGAATCTGACAGGTACGATGCTCCCCTCCCACCCATTCCCACAGACACTGTTGATGGCATGTCATCGTCATCAGAAAGTAGTTCAGATGAGGATGAAGATGAGAAAGGAGATGAACAGAGTAGTAAAGATTTGTCAAAAAAGATGAGGAAGAGAATGTACCATGATGAGAAAATGGATCTTTCTCAGAATGTGCAGACAGAACTACAAAATAACAAGCGAGACTCATTCTACGACACACAGAGTGAACACAGTGGGGGATGCCCCAGTAACCGGCAAAGTTGTAGTGAACCCCTGGCAAGTGATGACACCAGTAGCTCAGATCAAAGGCTTCTCGATATACCTCCAGGCCCAGTGGCTCGATCAGACAGCATTTCATCCAGGAAACGTACTTCAACCGTGTTAAGTACAGTGAGTGTGGATTCCTTGGGTTCAGATTTAGATCTTAGAACTGCTCCAGAGTCTTCACCTGAGAAGAAGGTGAACAAAATCTTGCAACCACCAAAGGGGAAAAAGCGAAGAAAACTGACCTCAGCTGAATCGTTGAAGCAGTTCCTACAAGATGCATCAGCTGCTCACAGTGGCAAACTGTATCAGAAAAGACGTCTAGCAGTTTGGTCCAAGAGATATTGTAAGATTGTTGACAACTGCTTGAAGTGCTACAGGTAAGCAGAAGTGTAAGTGAACTTATACATATACATACATGTACATATATATATACAGGTGCTCCCTGCAGGACTTTTCAGCAACCTGTAGCTCATGAGGTTGAACCAAAGCACGTACAGGCACCTCTGGCAGCTGCTATACAGTCCATGCCTGACCTCGGAGCTCAGCCTACAGCCAGTTGGAATAAGCTGTATGTAGGTGATAGGCCACAACACTGGGATTATCCTGCTCTTTTTGAGAAGTGTGTGGGTTCTTTTAAGTCCCCTGATAGATGTTGAGAGACTACACCAACAGCTTAATGTCCCTGTCCACAGACGGTATGGTGAAAGACGGTCGCCCAAAGTTCAATCTTTGACCAGGCTGGGGATTGAGCCCTGGACCTCCTGGTTGGCAGTCGGAGATCTCACCAACTGCGCTAACCTCCCACACACTTTTCAGAAGAAAAGAAGAAAAAACATGCACAGTCCTGTGAAAGTCTTGTGACAGTACAGTTGAATAACTGCAGGGGGTGATAGTGTCAGAGGATTGATAAGAAATACATAACTATCTAGGTTATGTAGGATCATTTCATTACAAAACAGCAGATCACTGCAGATTATACTGTAACATACAGAAACTTGGGTAAAACAACTTCCAGGTTGTTCAGCAATTTTGACTGGTAATTTCTTACAAGTTAGTTTTTGTGTTAGCTAGGACAGTAGTTGTCTGTAACCTGTTTTTACAAACTTAAAGGGAATTTATTTATTGTGATCAGGAAGCATTGAGTGATTGTGAAAATGTGACTTTCAACCGTTTAATGAGACAATTCCTCATTCTGAACATTAAAAATTCTCCTTTTGCAAATGAGTAAAGATCATTTTGGCATTTACATTTAACTTCAGTTTAATTCCATTATTTATTGCTATCAGTTCTTTATAATAAGTATTGTAATGCACTGTGATCAGCAATGTAGGAGGAGAAAACTGGGACCATTTCTGACATCGCAAAAATTTTCAAGAGTCCTCACTTTTACTGTGCCAAATCAAGTTGACACTTTGTCATCCTGGACAAGTCTGCTACATGTATCCCCCTCTCTCCCACGAGTTGGGTTGGGCCTCTATTTTTTTAATTCCCTGATGATCTTTCTTATGTACATAATATACATTGTGCATGATGAGACTATACTTTCCCATTGATTTATATACAGACACCCTGATGATGAAAAGCCCTGCATTGATTTTCCACTTTTGGGTTATGACATCACACTGATTGACAGCAAGGAATCTAAGAAGGGTTATGCATTCAAGATTAGTCATCCAAATATGGAAGCCTTGTACTTTGCCACGGACTCTAGAAACTCAGTGGAACGATGGATCGAGATGTTGTCCCTTGCTGCTACTGGTCAGTTGGAGAACGCTGCCCCATATCTGCCATACTTTTCAGCAGGAGCAGATACCTCAATAGGTCATTCAAGAGAATCTCTTGCGAGCAGTGATGTGAGTTTTAAAATTGAGATTATTTTTAACTCAAATTCTCCAATGTAACTAGAGTAGATTTTTAAAATGAGAGTTATAGTAACTGGTTGGTGAGATATTTTGTTCAAGATTACTTGAACTGTTTCTGTTATCAAGAGGTTGATAGAATTGTAGGTAGCACCTCTTATTTACTGCACAAAAGTCATGTTTTATTTTGCTTAAGCACCTGAATTAAATTTTTAAAATGCAGGGTTCCCATGCAGGGTCCTTCAATGAACAAATGAATGAATGATTGATTGCTGATTGATTGATTGATTGATTGATGAATACATGTAAATGAGTGAGTGAGGAGTGAATGAATGAATGAGTGAGTAATGAATGAATGAATGATGAATAAATGATGAGTGAATAAACAGATGATGAATGAATGAATGAGTGAATGATGCTTTATTGATTTGACATGGATGATTAGGCCCCCAGCATACTTGTTTCTGATATGCCGAGAGAGAGGAAAATTGTATGAATAAGGATAATATACAAAAAGCCAGACCAGAACAGAAAAAAGCATAAATTTATATACTTGAAAGAAAATCTAGTCTATTAGAAGTATTTAATTTAAAGTTTCATACTGTTACAGGTGTGAAAAGGTTTAAAAGTAGCTAATAGGGCTCGAACAGCATTAGATTAAGAGCATTGGGCTAAGATTTCCAAATGTTTGCAGCAGCAGACCTAAAGCCAAATTGACAGTAAATATAGCTTTCATTGGGAACTATTAATTTGTTTGATTATCAGTTAAATAATTCTGGAAAGATAATAATAAGATTTGAAAGTGGAAAATTGTAAGAAGATACCGTCAAGCCAAAGCAGCATGTGAGTTTAATGTTCAGGGTTTGAATCAGTGTCTGGTCCCAGAAAAACGAGAATTGTGTGACTAATCTACAGTTACTGTATATTGTTGTTGATGTCATTGTTATCATTAATGATATGTCTGTTGTGGCTTTTCTTGTCAAAATCTTCATATTTTTT
Organism: Bergia puertoricense; assembly: GCA_026167885.1. Taxonomy (NCBI): domain Eukaryota; kingdom Metazoa; phylum Cnidaria; class Anthozoa; order Zoantharia; family Parazoanthidae; genus Bergia; species Bergia puertoricense. The sequence goes on from JANSTQ010149023.1 coordinate 9,433, forward strand.
AGCAAATTGTCATCATTATAATGCTCTAAAATTACTTTTGGTTGTTGTTTTACCCAGGATGCTCTGGAAAGAGACAGTTTAGATGACAACTCCAATGGCTCGCCCCAGCTCCTTCCCAAACACCACGGTCCTTATGATGATGCCAGTGGATTTACTGCTGCAAATGAGCTTGAAGATGATGTTTCAAGTGATGCAAGGTGTGAATACATTTTTTAGTCACATCAGAATATAATTAGTTCGTATTACTTTGTTATAAACAACATTTAGGTCGCGTTTGATTGACCATATTCTGGAATAGGAATACATGAACGATATGTTTTTCTAAAAAAGAAGTAAACAGTAACTAATTGTTCCAAATTAGGAATTAGAAAGTAAAGCAAAAGACACTTATTATTGAGGGTAACACATTTCCAGCCATCAAACATACCCTCCCATATGGCCTCACTACAACACTGGAATTACCCTAATCTTTTTGAGAAGTGTGTGGGTTTTTTTTAAGTCACATGATATAGCATTTTAGGAGACTAGACCAACGGCTTAACGTCCCTGTCTGCAAAAAGTGTGGCGAAAGAAGGTCGTCCAAAGCCCAACCCTCGACCAGGCCAGGGCTTGAACCCAGGACCTTCTGGTTGGCAGTCAGAGATCCTACCAACTGTGTTAACAGGATACAGCTTCTTCTGTATATTTCAAAAGAGGCAAACCTGTTGATTGATGGGATCAAAAATTTCATTCCACATATCCTATTCCGGAATAGGGCCAATCAAATGTGATCTACGGTAATACCTTTGCGTCAAATCTGCCTGAAAGCGAAACCAAGAATTCCACATACCAGGAACATTCGTTAATGTGAACATATTGTATTCCAGAATGCAGTAAAATGCCTAATGTCTTTGGTGTCTTTCTCAACTGAAGCCACATCCAAACTTTAAAAGTATACTGACTTTAAAGAAGTGCTGTTAAATGGCTGCAATGAAATACCTTATAAATGTAATTGTGTCAACAGACTAATTGAGTTATTTCAATTGACTTGAAATCTTTAACTTATCAACTTTTAATACTTACTGCAAGTACATACATTCCTCATATCGCTGTCTGTGTTTGTGTTGAAAGTGTGGTTTGTTCAACAAGAGTAATTTACATATGTTTTTGGCAGCAGCATAAAGTTGTGAATGAGTGGAAAACTGTTTGAGTCTTCCACCCAACTTTACAGTAAAACCATACCATACCAAGCCATAACATATTTGTTGTATTCACCAGTGAGAAAAACAACTTTTAAAAGTTCTTCAAACAACTAAACTTCCTGTTTTGGTTTTAGACTAGCTGTAAATTGGTAGCAATTTCACTGTTGCAAGACAAACGCATGATGTGCTAAGTAGTTGTTTTAATTCTGCTTTGCTAACAAGTAACTGAATTCCCTTCCTGTCTGTGCATGTAATGTGTGCTTCATAGTGGTACCCGGAGTTTGCAACACCGGAGCGTGCTGATAAGGAAGCTCTACTATGAACTGCTAAGGTATAACTTGCAGCTTGACACTTCAGCACTGGACCACCTTCCTTTAACACTGGTCAGTGCTTAGGAGTTTCCAATTTTAATATTAAAAGTCTTTCATTCTAACCATCCAATTTTTTTCTCAATAAAGCATTTTATGTACACAGATGTTTTCAGCTGTGATTTGAGCTTTGAAACTTGTATATAAAATTTAAGATATAAACCCTATTTATTTTCCTCTTTCTAATCTTTTCCTATCCACGCTCATTCTAATAACTTACATGTAAACACAACCATAAGCACACTTTGGAGATAAAAGGCTGCGGTCTATTCAACTTAATGATCTAGAAATAAGATAGATTGAGGGCTGGGGTTCTGACAACTAAAATATTGGAACTCCAGCTACTGTAAAGTGACTCCACGGTTCTGGGAATTCTCCTGCCTAACATGTCAGTCTAGAGGAATACCCAGCTTTTTCTTTGTTTGTGTCACAGGGATGACCCTCAGCTGAAGTCACACAATCGTCACAAACAGCGGTCACAACAGAGCAGCACAGATTGCCGGGCCAGTGACCATGTATTGAAGAGACACAGAGAAGCAAATTCGTCTAGAGAAGTTCACTCGGGAAGTGGTGAGTAGTGATAAGAGAAGTACATGTAATCTCTTGAAAGATTTTTGTTCTTCACCAACAATGTACATTTCCAGGTCTTTTTTGATTTTTTATTTCTCGGCCTGATTTGAGCCATTAATTGTGTTTTTACTCTTAGCAGAAATATAACACCTGTTCTTTTTCTGTATCCAGTCAGAACTCAATATAATTATAAGTATATTTTGAACTGAAACGCTACCTAGCTCAACTATCAAAACAAAATAATAAATTAAAGTCAAAGAACTAAATAAATACAATTTATTCTGCAAGTATTTATTGCTGAGCCAAAGAAATATCTGTTTTTTAACACGATACTATATTTTGCCCTGTGTTTTTAACCTCAACGTCTTTGGTTTTTTGTTTTACTTGGGGGTCTGAGGAGAGGGGGGCTGGG
>JANSTQ010149034.1:0-11962 GCA_026167885.1 Bergia puertoricense
TTACAAAAACGCTAATTTTCGCAAATTAAAGCGGGATATTTGAATTAAAACCCCAACATTTCAAAAGTCTATAGACTACTGTACTCAAAAATAAAAAAAAATTGAAAACCGCACTTTTGGTCAAAATTTGGCATTTTGAAAGGGGAAGCGCCCCCTTAATCAAGATTGATTGCATTCCAGTTAACAAAAGACGGATGTTAAAATTAATGCTGATACTGCTGTGTCGTGGAATATTTTAGAAGACAGAAGAAGAGGATCTGAAATACTTTAATTGACACATTCCTCCATCTCATTAATATGGATGCCAATCATGCCCCTATCTCTCATTAATACAGATGCCAATCATGCCCCTATCCCTCATTAATACAGATGCCAATCATGCCCCTATCTCTCATTAATACAGATGCCAATCATGCCCCTATCTCTCATTAATACAGATGCCAATCATGCCCCTATCTCTCATTAATACAGATGCCAATCATGCCCCTATCCCTCATTAATATGGACGCCCACTCATTAAATATGGATGCCATACATTCCTCTATTCCTGGTTTTTTTGGGGGTATTACTACTATTGTATTCGTACATTTGTACTTTATTTGCATTTGTTACGTGTTTCCTTAACTCTTTGTTTCTGTTGTGGTTGCTCATTGTTAGCTCGTTGTTGTTTCTGTTTTATAAGTGCGCATTTAGATTTATTCTTTTGCTGATTGGTTTGTTTGGAGTTACTTGCAGCTAACTTGTCTTGCCTTTATTTTGTTTGTTGTTAAATATTGTCGCGGTTTACAAAATCTAAATGGTTTTGTTTCGATTTTTACTCCTTGTGACGTTCAAGAACAGTGCAGATGAATATAGCCAGCAACATGCAATTAAGTCTTGCCAAAAGCAGCCAAGCAACAATTCTGTAACTATTCTTACATTTTGGACCTGAAAATAAGAGATTTCAGAGCAACTGAAAAATGAAGGCAATCACGGCCAGAATACAAAGTTCGTTCGATTCATAATTACTTCCGCCGATTTACTCTCGCAACCAAGGATCACATTTCTTACCTGGTGGCGCCCATAACAATTTTGTAACTTTAATTGACGATTTATTTAGTATTTTATTGTTTATACCTCCTTGTTAGGCGATGCAAATTTCATCAAACTCCAACGAAAACGTTCGTTTGTGGTTGACCATTAGCTGATTTATTTATATCGGTAAAGAAATGAGTACATATTTAAAACGAAAAGCAAGGTGAAGAAAGCTCAAACGACTTTGATAACCGCAAATAGCGACACGCACGATTGCAGCCAGTCTTAAAATATCTCTTTGTCTTTTCTACAATGTCTTCGTCTAAGCTTTTCTTTTCCCTTTCACCACGAACATACCGCCCCACTCTTTGATCCATTGTTAATCTTTCCCATATCATAACTGCCAGATATGCTTCTGTTGATTTTTTCCCTCTGCTGTTTTCCACTTTCCAGAGTTCCTCGTTTGACAATTCTGTCTGCGTCTGAGTGTTTAAAACTTGTGGCTGAGGTCGATATATGGAGAAGTTGGCTGCATTTGTTATTGGGTTGTTTCTGTGTGTCATATGGATAATTGAATTTGTGTATGTTTGAGGTTGTGGCATTAAAAAAGGTTAGGCATATTAACGAATTTTGAGTGTGTTGGAGATCGAGACTGAACAAAAACGGTAGTGGCGTTTGGGTTGTTTCAAGTGTCATGGACTGAGAAACCAAGAAACCAGGGGTGTTTGGTGTGAGTTGCAGCTATCGTTGCGAAAACAATTTAGAATTTCTTAAGAATTCCTGATAATTTCTGGGAATATCCAAGAATGCAATTACATATAATAATAATAATAGTAATAATAATAATAACAATAATAATAACAATAAATACCATGGGTATTATTTTATGAAAACGTCCTATTCTTAAGTAATTTCATTTTGTCTCTGTGCAAGGACAAAGAGAGAACAGATACAGGCCTGCATTAACTACCATCTGTTCTATTTAGAGGGGGATTTTATTTATCTGAGAAAATATGGTAAACTTTTATGAACTTTGCTTATTATTTGTTTCTTCATAGTTTTTTTTTCAGTCCTAGCTAATTAATGAAGAGAAGTTGCAATAATGTAGATTACATACCTATGAAACAAAATCCTTTTCTAACATTTTCATATGAAATAAAGTAAAGCTATGAACATTTCATACGATAACTGTATTAAAATCAACCAATGAAAAATGCTTTGCTGTACATGTATGACAATAAATACATGACACTAAAAACATGGAAAACTTTTAAAAACAACAACGATATGTTTGTTTATTAATGCTACTAGCATTAATGCAATTACAGATCTTCATCAAATCTAAAATATTTTTGCAGAGGTCTTGCAGCATGCAGTCTTAGAGCAGAGTGACAAAGCATTTCATGTTCTAAATCTTGATATATTTCTAAAAATATTCACTTCAGTTATTGAAAATGAATGCTTAAAAGTTAAGTTGTGTTAAATATACAATAAAATGGGTATAAAAATTATGACACCTTATAATTGTACTAACATAACTATAAATAACATACCTGAAAAAACTTTCAGCAAATGTTATCCCTTCGATATAATTATGTTCAATTGGAAACTGTGAAGCGTCATTTTAAGGCATTCCTGCAGGCTAAATGGGCTATTTTGGGCTTTTTTAAAACTGCAAGTAGGAAAGGAAGGATTCGATGAATTAAAAAGTGGTTTTCAGGGAAAATGTCTTAAAGCATGGAGATTTCTGAAACGAAACCTAGATTATTGTTTACGTCGTCATTCCTTTACTTTGATGTCGATCGTGTCTGTCTGCGGTGAAAAATTTCCTTTTTATCGTAGAATATATCTGCCAAATTTCAGAACGAAGTAGTAAATCCTTGAATGATTGTTGCAGTACTTTCTGCAGGCTAGTAGTAATCAGGACGCAATTTATTTGCGAAATCCGCCACTAACTTCTTCAATTTTCGGCTCCCCATCTTGTTTTGCTTTCATATTCTGGTTAGCCAAGCCAGCAATACTCAATTCCAGCGAAAAAAGGTCGAAATTTGTGCTAAATGTGGCAAAATTTGCCGTTGACGTCTTCTAGTTTTCGCGGGAAACCATGCATATGCTTTGTTATGACTCTTAGAAATTTCAAGGTGACCAGTAATCAGGGATTGGAGAGCACAACAATTTTTGTTCTAGGAATGATGCTTTCCAAGAGGAAATACTGCAATAACTGCTCTATTATATTTTAAACATATGACTGCACACAAGAGTTTTCATTTAAGGCATCTTATGTCATAGGTTACCATGGAAATATTTGTCTCACCTTAAATTGTCCTCAATATTAAGATCTTCTGCAAAGTTAACATTGCTTTTTTGAACAAACTTAACAAACATGTGATGATACCATCAAGGGGTAGATTTCACCTCTTAGTCAGAACTCTTCTTAATACTTACTGTTGGCACGACAACCAACCTTCCATCCATTTGTGAAGCATGTCAATTCAAAAGACTACGTTATTTTTTTTATTCATAAAACAAATGGCAAGAAACAGCAACATTGTACCAGAAATGCTGGTACATTTATTTCAAGTTTCAAGTATTTACATACTTGCAATATACTGTGCAGTTGCATGTACTAACTACCAAGTAACAATTGCTCTAAAACATGATACATTAATGTAACGTAGGATACTTGCATAATTAACCTACAATCTTTCATACAGCACTGACCCAGTTTCTCCTTTTTGCTTTTGCTTCTAGCTACGAACTCATAAGACCTCTAGCTAACCCATTAGCTGGTCTGTTTCACTAGTATTGCATCAGCATTATGGAGCTTTGTACAATGTAATCTTGATGTGTCAATTAACAAACTTAATAAACCTTACATCACCATTTAGATAGTCTTCCATTAAAGGGTAGGTTTCAACATTTGAGTGATCACCATGACCACCATCATCACTATCACTGTCTTTCTCATGCAAGTCCAGCTCTTGACTGTCTTCATAAAAATACTCGACTGAAAATTCAGGATTGTCTGGGTCGCTATTTCGTACAATACCCAAAACTTTGCCATGAAACCATTCAGCACAAGTATCAACCTCAAGCCTGTGAAGGATATTAGCACCAACAAAGTATTCCTTTGGCACTGGAATCAATTTCAAAATTTTTTGTTCAAGGTGTTTCCCGAGTTTGAATTTCCACTTTCCATCAAAGCCATCATATTGGAGCAAAACGAATGGGTTTCTGCCACTCCCCTTCATTTCTACGACGGTATCATTAAACCACTCTGCTGGAACACCATTTTCTTCGGCATCTCCTTCCTCTTCAACATCAACTGCAGTTTGGCAAAGATGAGTCACTCTTTTCCCCAGCAAATCCTCCGGCACTTGAACAGTTGGCACACTGCTTTCATCTCTATCTGTACTTTCATTCTCTGGTTCAGATCTTCTCTTTTTTCTTCTCGTGCCCTCTTTCTGCTCTTGCTTTCGTTTTGCACTATTTTCTTCCTGTTCTGCTTGTTCTTTAAACACCTGCTTCTGTCGTTGCAAGGATTCTTTATCAATTGATTATGGAAGTTCTGTTTCTTGTTGCTCTGGCCCTTCATCTTCTCTCTCTGCCCTGGCCATTTCCAAAATTGAACAAAGTTTTTCAAAGAGTTTTGCTGAACTAATTTTTTTTCCATTTGATGAAAGTTGGAAAACTGTTTTATCTGGGTGAAAGGCCCCCAATACAACTTTTCTAAATTGAATTTGCAAATGCAAAACTTTTATTTTATTTTCGCCATCAATATTGTCAATCTTGTCTCGAGCTTCATCTTCACTTTTCCAAAGCCCTCCAACTTTCTCAATTTCTTTCACTAGCATCTCTTTCTTCACTCTCAGCTTTTGGGACTTTTTTGGTCTTCAAGATTTTTCTCTGCCATTTTCTTCAATCTGTGTTGCTTTATTGCCAGCTGTCATTTTGCAAATGCTGTTCTTTGTTCACCTTTAGACTGTCGTGCCATTTCCATTCATCTCTCTTTTCTTTTGGCAGTTTATTCCTCCATACCCCTGTTTGGTTCTTACTAAACATAATTATACCCTCCAGAACAATAGAAGTTGCATGCGGCTTTTCAACCATGAGCCGATCTAGCATTCCAAAGTCTCATTCCGGAATAACATTTGTTTTTAAAACACTCTCCACAGATTCTGAAAGGCACTGAACAATCAGTCCTCCATCAGCCAAATTAGGGTTTGCTCCTTTGCCTTTCGATGTTCTCTTCTTATTTACACGATTTTTATAGTTGTCCCACGCAGCTTTTCTCTTTGTTGACATGATAACACTCAATATGACGATTATAACTCGCTAAATAATAACTATGAGACGAGACTTTAAAGTCCTTTCAATGGAAGCACGCCAGTCGAGCTTCAGCAAGCCGTGAGCAGCATCATGGGATAGATTTGGACTTCCTGTGGTTCGACCACGAGGTCTAACCGAATTGCATCCTGGTCTATGGCGTCAATGGGCCATGAACAGCTTTTTTTTTTTTGCTATGGCATCGCTGGGCCATGAACAACTTTGTTTTTTTTTTGCTATGGCATCGCTGGGCCATGTAATCAGCTTTTTATTTTTTATTTTTTTTGATAAAATTTATTAAAACAAAAAATAAAATAAAGAAAAAGAAAACAAATGACAAAAAACGCTATGGCGTCAATGGGCCACCATACTGCGTGTCTTGACACGGAAATTTGACTACAGACTGGAACTGCCAGCGTGCAGTGACATGAAGAAGAATGGCGGCGAGGAAAACATCTTCATTTCAACTGATTTTTACTTTCCTTCCCTACGGTGAGTTCCCGAACGATTAAAACAGCCCAGAACAAGAGTAATCTTTATGTCGATTATTTGCGAAGGTATGTTCGTTGTCAAAGGCAACATTAAACGGTCGATTTAGGTCCATAAATAACAGTGCTCGGAACTGAGGAAAACTCATTACGAGTGCACTGAGCAGTCGATTTTTCGGGTTTTATTTAACCAGTGGCTGTAAAAGTTCGGACGGCTGTTTTAAATACCATGTCGAATTCACACTGCAATTTTTAACCCAAACGGGCTACTATAGACGATTCTATTCAAGATTACTGTGGTGAAGTTGATACATGTGTAACGAGCAGTGTCCTAGATTTCACTGTTTTGAGCTCATTTTATTGTGAATTTGTTTCGCTGCAATCCAAAATTGCATTTCTTTGCATCATATTTTTGCAAGATAAACTGTACATGAACTACTTAGGTTCAACTTGCCTATCTAGTCCTTTGCTTTAAGAAATAAATTTAACTGACAACGTGATAAAACCACTGTGAGTAGCAACACCGTGCACATGGTCTACAGTATCTGTCCGTGTCTGAAGAGACACTTGACGACAGAAGCAGATGAAGACGTGAAGAAACTGAAGACTGTCATCCAACAAGGGTGGCCAAAAGCAAAGAACCAAGTACACCAAAGTCTGAGAGCTTACTTTAATTTCCGTGATGAGCTGTCAGTCCAAGAGGGACTGGTGTTCAAGGGTGAGCGTCTAGTCATCCCACAGGGTGCAAGGCCACATATCAAGTCCAGACTACATGCTAGCCATATTGGGATACAAGGTTGTTTGAGACGGGCGAGGGAGATGGTCTACTGGCCAGGAATGAACAATGAGCTAGCTGAGTTCGCATCACAATGCCAGATCTGCAATGACTACCCACAAGACCAGCCAAAGGAACCACTGGTGAGTCACGAAAATCCAGAACGACCTTGGGAGAAACTAGGTACTGATCTTTTCGAGCTAGATGGCAAAGATTATCTTATAACTGTGGATTATTTTTCCAGCTTCTTTGAACTTGACCGCCTCAGAACCAAAACAGGCAATGAAGTAGTTGGAAAGTTAAAGCCACATTTTGCTAGACATGGTGTGCCAGACCAACTAATTTCAGACAATGGGCCCCCTTTTAATTCACAAGAGTTTGATGAGTTTACAAGACTCTATGGTAACCAGTGTAACCAGTTCACCGGGCTACACACAATTGAATAAAAAGGTCGAGAATGCAGTGAAGGTTGCGAAGCGACTGTTGCGGAAAGCATGGCCTGGGGCACTCATGCATGTCAGATGTGACAGTGTCCCCACGTGACCGGAAGTTGGATATCTTAACATATGTAAATAAATGCATTGATAAGTTGGAATTCAGAACTTGAACGGGACTCTCTCGGGCCGCAGTTCTTTGAGATTGAGCCCCGAGTCCGCAGCTTCATCGGGGACGCGTTGCAGAAAAAAATTCTTGGCCCGAGAATTGGGGGCAGCTGGCGCCCCCCTGCTCTGCCGGCCTTGTGTGTGAATTATACTTTAAAAGGTCAAGATTAAAATCTCCCATAATTACACAAGGTTTACTTTCTCTGTTTGTTTTGTCCAGAACGAAGTTCAGATACTCCAAGAATTCATTAATATTTCCGTTTGGATGTCTGTAGATGACTCCGCAGAGCAAATTGGAATGTGCATCATTTGAAACTTCTATCCACAGAGCTTCAAGGTCAGATTCTGATTTTGTTAGGTCCGAACGAACTGAAACTTTCAAATTATCTTGTACAAAAAACCCGGCTCCTCCAGCATTTGAGAGGCTGGGTTGTGACAGGAAATGGTATCCTGGCAAGTCTGTATTATCAACTGTGTCTTTGGACGTAATCAATTTGGTTTCTGTGATACTAATAATCTTAAACGGGTGATGAAGCTCATTTAGCATATTAGCTAAATTCTCCGCGTTAGCAGAAAGGCTTCTTATATTACAATGAATGAAAGAAAAAGGCTTTTCAGAGAGACAATTGGCAATATCTTCGTTATTGTAAAAGTCGTCAGTGCTGTAGTAATTATAATTTATGTCCAAGGGCATATGCAAATCGACGTCAGAGTCGGTAAGATGCGGAATATTGCTAACATTGGAGGTTATTTCGAGCCGTGATAAAGATTTGTAGTCGTCTACACAGGTATAACTAGACTGTGTAGGGGAACTACAATTATTATGTATGCCAGGCGTGAAGTATGTCTAACATAATATTAAAGCTATTTCCGTACATGTATATAATGCATATAAGAAAAAAAAACCAGTATGCAACCAACCAAAAGAAAAAGCTAGCAATAATAAATGTACGGTAGTACTTATCCAGATCCAGATAGGGTGAGTCCTGCAGTTAATTTTTGCAAGCCCCTCGTGGAGGTTATGTGGATGACTGGGCTTGTTGGACTCTCGTCTCTTGGCATAAAGATCCTTCCATAGTTGGTCCAGATAAACCTGAACTTTTGGGATTTCTTTACTTGTAGATAACTCTTGAATAGCTCCTTGTTCTTTTGAGTCAAACTATCGGAGACAGAGATCTAATTGGTGACGAGCCGATATCCGATGTCCTTGGTTGTCTTGTCGCGTAGTCGATTACGTGCTTTGTAGCTATGGTCGCGTATGTCCCGTCTTACGAATTTAGCAATAATTACTGGTGGCCTATCGGCATTGCAGTGATCTGGTTTGCTTGGTAAGCGATGGCTGACTGATATATCATCTTCATCTATATCCACTCCAATTGCCTCACTGATGTTCATGATGATAGGATTGGTGTCTTCATCTGGTTTCTTGGGTATTCCACTGAATTCAAGACACTCGCGGCGGATATACTATTCGTGGTTGTTCAGTTCCTCCTTATGTCCCTTCAGCTCGTTCTTAACGGTGAGCAGTTCAGATCTGAGGCTGGTGTTTTCTATGCGTAGTTTCTTGTTGTCTTCTTGTAGACTTGCTACAGATTTCAGATGGTCATCGTATTGCTTGCTCATGAAGCTCATGGAATTCTTTACTTCTTCAAGAGACTCCTTTAGTGGTGCAAAGTATCCAGAGATAATCTGTTCGAATTTTTTGTCCAGCATGGATTCCAAGTTACCTTCAGTTACTTCCACCTCACGAATACAAAACAAACACTAATACGATAAAAACGAGATTGAACTAGTAAACTAAAGAAAGAAAATTTCATGTCATATGTCATGTGTGTACGTATTTGTATTTTTGTATCGCACCTTTTCTCTGATCTCTTTAAAAATACGTAGTTTTTATGTATTCAATTTAAATACAATTTATACAAAATACCTATGATGGACCACACGACCCGCATGTAATTCGGACAAGAAAACAGAGGCACTTAATTTGCACTTAATGTACAATATAGGATTTACTTCCTATGTTTCAATCGTTAAAACAGTAGAACTTCATGTGCATGAAAAAAAGTGACAGCATGACCGTGCCAGCATCATAACAGAGCACGGTATTAGTTGTGACTTTTGCTACGATGTTTGACTCCAATTACCTGTTTAGGTTTTATATTTTCTCATTGAAGTTTTTTTATTAGCCTCCAGTGCCGATGCCTTATTTCCTTCACCTCGATTTCAATAAACGTTTAAACAAAATTATAAATATTTTGTAAAAATAATATATTTATATATGACAACAACAACATCTATTTAATCTTGAGGCTTGACTCATTTAGCCTCCAAAGCAGCCGCCTCATCTTCGCGCAGCGGGACCCTCGGAAATCGAACGTCTGCAAGCTTTAGTAACGCTATCATGTCGTCACGCCTTACCAACCAGGACCAATCAGATACGCGGTAGTATTTCCTCTACCGCGATAGATTTGAGATACGCATAGCGTCTGTTATCTTTCTTTCACAACACTATGTCTTTCACAAGCGATCGTTTTTCTCTGTAATTCTTGTGTTTGGCAAGCACGCCATAGAAATTGGTTTTACATACAAACGATGCGTTTACTGAATTTTTCGTGATTACGATCCCCACGTGTCGCAACTCGCCACTAATATCAAATTTGGAATTCCCAAAGATGTTCATTTGTGTTCTTGGAGACACTGGTATGCAAAAACCTTTGATAAAGTATAATAATAAGAACAATATGATTACGTTATTCCATGAACATAAATTTCTAGCAAATTATATGAAAAATTATAAAAACATGTATTATATTCTGTAAAATTTTAAATGTTTGATAATTTAGTAAATTTCTTGCTTTAACGTAAATCAAAAGTAACTAAAAGTTTGTGCACTTAAAATTAAATTAGTGATTCTATTATTTCCAAGTGTAAATCTTCAGTAAGGGAAATCTGACCATGCCCATCAGGACGGTTTTCTAACGCTGGACAAAGATATCTCACTGTTGCGGTACAGACTCGAACTATTTTCGTAGCGGTATTGGAATGGGTTGGCATCGTTCTTTATCAGAAAATGGCCACGGATGATCTCAGCTCCAGGTCGATAAGCTTGACTCCATTTGTCACTTTCTTCGACTTCGACAATTTCTGTGCCATCTCCGGTAACCTTCAGCAAATAGTAGTTGCATCCTCGATCACCCGAAACAATAGCTAGCACTAGCACGGTGTCCTTGGACACCTTGTGCTTCAGAGCATCTTATGCATCGGCCGTGTCCGCTCGAGCAACTGTTGTATGGCGATGGCCACCTTCATTCTCAAGATCTTGTGTTTCCCACTGGTCTACATACTCGGAATTTAGACACTGCTCGTAATCGCTAGCTAAGCAATTATCACAATAACAAGACGGCTGTAGCTGTCTAGTATCTAAGCTGCACCCGCTATTTCCAGATGTGATACAGTGGATGGTCCTGTTGTCCTTGAAATCTCGTTGCGCTCTGTGGCGATTTATTTCTTCCTCACAGAAGAAAACACGGCGTTTCAGGTTGACATTCTCTGATTGGTAACGACAAGGAGCTGGGTTTGTCATATTGGTGTTCGCAAACTCGCACAGCTCTTTTGCATTGTGGATCAATACCTGTTAAAAAGAATGTAAATACTGTTTATATATAAGGCCCCATTAAAAAAAATATTAGTTTATCATCCCCGCCCGCATCGGAATTCGTGGCCGCATCAATTGTTTTTAGTATTTTTAGTATCGAAAAGTTAAGGGAAATCGGCGTAATACTCTTAGCGAGTACTCATATTTTTAGAATTTCTATTCATTCCAGTGTTCTGTTTGAATACCATTAAGTTTATTATGTAACTGTATTAAAATAAACGTTTTGTTGAGTTTACTGAGCATTTTATTGACTAAATGTGCATTTATCTATGGAATTATGCAGTTATAAACGAATTTTGCACCGATCTTACTTATTTCCTCATTTTCTCATTTCGTGTTGTTGCATTTTTTCCTAGTATACTATTTAGTGATCTTATCGCTTCTCTCTAACAGCTTTAATTGTTGACATTTTAAAAGAAAATGAATTCGCCCTCCACCTTATCGATACACCAGGACACTAGAGCTCTTTGTTCAACAGGCTTGTACCGTCTTGCATGTCTTGCTTTTTCAATCTCGAGACACTAATTACATATTCTGTTTTGATAGTGCGATCCAATGCCATGGCATCTAAAATGGTAATGGTTGGCAGTGGCTTGTGGTTGTCAATGACATCAATGCATTTGCGAATACAGCCTGCCCTATAATGTGCTTTGGTTGAACGTATAACGCCTTGATCCATGGGCTGGGTCTTCGATGTTGTATTTGGTGGTAAGAAAACAAGATTGATGGCTTTCAAATTGTCAATCAGTGGATGGGCGGGACAGTTGTCAATAATTAAGACAATTTTTCTGCCTTCGCGCTCAAATTTGCGGTCCTGTTCTCGAACCCATTCTTCAAATAAAGCACTGTCCATCCAGCTCTTTTTCTGAGCGCGTTATCTACAGGGCAAGTTTATCACGCCTTTAAAACAGCGAGGTTTGACAGACTTTCCGATCACAAACATTGGGAGCTTTTTGTCTTCAGCGTTTGCGGCAGCCAAACCAGTTACACGTTCTTTGCTGTTCTTTCCATCGATGCACTTCTCTGCTTTCAGGTGCAGCGATTTACTGGGCAAAGCTTTGTAAAACAGACCAAATTCATCTGCATTGTAAATGTCTCG